>NW_010586715.1:314382-325585 GCF_000705375.1 Tinamus guttatus | reverse complement strand
GCTTTGGCTGCGGGATATGTTCAAGCTCCTGCCGAATTTAAAATAAGAACTCAGAATAAGAAATCACGCGCCGACTCCGGCTGCGACATGCCTGTTCTTTCACGCTTTCACCCACACTCATTGCAAATTCAGTTCAAATATGACAACGTGAAAATTGGCTTTGATCGCAATTAATACATGAGCTTTTTTTTGCCCCTCGTTCCTTGCATCCTACAGCCGGTAAGTGCTGAAAAGGGCAGGAATGGAAACAAGGCCTGGATGTTCAGGGATGGAGATGCAGAATAGGGGTTGGCTCTGTGCTCGACCTGCTAAAATCCGCCGAGCGGGACGGCGAGCGGAACCTGCTGCACGAGCCACACAGGAGCACCAGCTTGCCAGGGAAGCGGCTATTTTTAAACTGCTGTAGCCATGTGAGCTGCATAAATTAGCATAATTTCTGCCTTCCCAGCTACTTCCCAGGTTACAGTGCTACATGCTACAAATTAACACCCTGCAGATCCACGCGGCCAATCAGGCGGCTCCCGTGGCAATATTTAAACCTCCTTTTTCAGTCCCCCCCACATCTCAAAGGCCTGGCTTTTCCTGCTACTCTTTCTCTCCTTTTCAGACCGCTAATTCCCAAGGCTGGGACTGCAGTACGCATTTCACCAGGTCCGCATGTTCCGCGGGTGGCTGCGCGCCTCGCTAAGCGCAGGACGCCCTCCTGTTTGCCCCGCTGGTGGTTTTCTCCCCGCGGGCAGATGGCACCGAAGCGACGTGCAGATGGCAGCCCGCAGCCTCCTCCATTCCACTGCAAACGGTGCGTGTGGGCCTTGCGTTCTGATCCTCTCCTCAAATGATTTTCAGCATTACGGAGTAACGGTACCCTATTCTGCTTGGCAGCGGGGAACCTTCTCCTAGCGGAGAAATAATGAGGAGTCTTGCATCTCCTCACATTTTCTTAAAACCCCTAGATCAGCAGTGAGAAGGATTTTAAAACAAGTATTTCTTGCTGTGATTCAAGCGTTAAGGGGAAAAGCTGTTCTTATCGAGCCCCTTTGCTGCATGCCCAGGCTGGTGAAACTGATTTTCCTACGTGTTGATCCACTGGGGATGTCCTAAAACCACTGATTTGGAACGCGGGCAATGGAGAACAGAAAGGTGTAAAATACTACGCCTTGCAGGTCCAGCCTGAATCCCCGGATTAACAGCGGGCGTGATCCCCAGATTCATCCCTTCGTTATGAAAACGAACGAAAAGCAACGGCTGATAAATGTTGCTCCAAAAAGCCCTCTGCCTCTGAGCAAAATTATTGGCAAGTCTTTTCTCGAAGTCCAAACTTTTTTGCCTATTATACACCAAAACCTTTCACGTGGTCAATTAGGGCCCAGTACAAATACTCTAGGACACAAATACTTTGACTCTCTATTGCAGGGCTATCATCTCCTGGAGTTTGCAGGCACACTAGCAAGCTTGCGCAGGGGCGACAGAAGATGAATAATAAAATAGTGAATCCTGAAGGGCAACTTATCTTGCCTACATTCATGGAAGAAAATTAGAGGAAATTGTCATCTCGGCGGTTGCACTTTCCGGATCAAAAAGGCCATCATCAGTTTTCATTAGGGGAGAGCTGGCCTTTCTGCTGCAGGGACATGGCCTGCCTATCTGCACGCTAAGCAGAGCATTGATGTCACTTGAGTAATTAGGTAGCTATCTTGTAGCATAAAGGTTTAAAAGGGGTAATAAAAGCGCTTAAATTTCAGACATGATGTAGAAGGACTCGTACATGTGGAAAAAGCAAACGGATGCTGCTTTTTCTCTAGCTTCACAACTTTTGAGACCAAGAAGTGTCTTCGGAACTGAGTCCTTTCAAGCTCTGGGAATCCTCAGCTGAATTCACGGCTCACCACAATCCAGTTTTTCCAGAGGGAAAAAAAGCTCCTTCGTAGCTACAAGGTCCCTTTGGAGAAGGGGGGCATTAAGAGATTATGCTCCCTCCATTCTCTCCCCGAGTCTGCGCTAATGACGGCGGGATCGTGCAGGAATTCTTTGCTCCTCCAACTCTTCATTCCCTCGCAAGACGACACTGGCTGCCTGTACAGCACTTGCAGCAGTGACACCTCCTAATGCTGTAATCGCGGAATCATCCTTTGGCAACCTTGAAATTCAACCCTAAGAAATTGAGTATGCGGTAATCCACGTAATCCAGGCTTCTACACCTGTCCCTCCTGCGACTAATCTCACCAGCCTTCATCACGGCACATCTCTCCGCCGAGGTCAGCTCAAGGGGCAGGCTGCTCGCGGGGTGCCCGCCACGTGGCCGGTCCCATTAGTTTGTGACCTCCATGAGATACAGGAACACCAAGACAGACCCTTCGCCAACACGCTAAGTGAGCTCTGCAAACGCCCCGCGAAGCAATGGAGCGAGACATGGGCAAATAAATAAATAAATGCCCTGTAGCCCTGGATAATGCGATCGGCTGGTATTAAGTTTTCTCCTGAAGGAGTTAAGGAGAGAGCAGCTGCTCCACATTAAACCGAGCTGGCATTTTAAAGCACGCAGAGGAGGCGCGCTCGCCCCGCCGCACTGCACTGCAGGGAAGGATGGGAGCGGCTGCCCAAGCGCGCTGCGGCTCCCGGCGACACGGCTGCAGAGAGGCTCCTTCCACCGCGCTCTCCTCCCATGGCCACGGTGTGTGTGGGGAGCCCGGCCCTCCTGGCTGTTTGGCATGCACTTACACACGCTGCTAGTAACCACGGCAAACTTACCTACAGCTCCACGGGGAGCACCGGGCCACGCTCCGGACCCCGAACCGTGGAGGGGAGCAAGGCTGCGTGTTTCCCTCTTCATGATGCGGACGTTCCCTGCTCTGCGGTCGAGGTAGTGCATCCTATAGAGTAAAAGACCACCTGGGCAGACGGTCCCCAAACCAGGATTTACCCATCACATCCACCTCACCAGTCTGACCCGTTACCCACCGGCTCCACTGGCGGTGAGCAAAGCTGCGCGCAGATCTTTGCAAACAGAGATGTGGCACTCTATGTCTTCTATATGTTCCTCGTTCCCGTCCTTTCGGCCTCAAACACACCGCACAAAAACTGTTCTATAATGGTTTTTTTTGAGAAAATAGGAATTTATGTTGTTACACATTTAAAGGTAAATCTATAAGTCTGAAAGTACAGCATGAAGCCTTGTATCTGCTCTAACTTTAATAAGACATCTGCCACTTTCATCTTGCAGAGGAATCAGAATTACTTGATAGCCTGACAATGAAAAGGTGTACATGTAGATTGGAAATGACTTCCTCATAATTGTCATAATCTCGTAAACAGCCAAAATAGACGAGACATGGAAAGACACGTTACAGCCTTTTTCGAATTATCTTACCAAAATAGTATTTAGCCTATCAATACTAAAGTTACTTCTAATTTCAGGCCCATGCTAAGCAGAACAGCAACAGGTAAAGCTACCCTTGCAAAGGGAGCACTAAGGCAGGCATCGAGCTACGGACGCGGAGCCGCGTTTCGCCGTGCCGCTGGTGCGTGAGCTCGGGCTCTCCGGGCACTGCTCCGGGCCCCGGCGTCCCCGCTCGCCGCAGGCCGCGCGCTGTCCTTTGGGCTTGCAGGTTGGGTTAGATGCGCCAAGCGGGAACACGGCACCCCTGCGGCCGAGGAGGAGGTTAGGGAGGGCTTCCCCAGCGGGTTCGGCTGCTGCGCTTCCGTCACAAGCCCTCACCACCAGCTCCCCACCATGGGCATTACCAAAATGTGGTGCTGTTACCGTCCAAAACTGAACCGCCGGAGGGACAAAAACACTGGTCAAAGAGTATTTGGAAATCCAGATGTGAGATATTTTTTCCTGTCGTTTATTGTTTTCCCACACATCGCTTCCAGCTCCAAAATAACCCCAAAGTAAAATGAAAAATAATCCAAGGATAACACACCTAAAAATACTTTCAAACGGAAAACAAAAGTGGGATCAAAGTGAAACTTGGGATCTCAGTCTGATTTAAAATAAAGTAACCTGTTTTCACAAG
This sequence comes from Tinamus guttatus, assembly GCF_000705375.1. The sequence goes on along the minus strand of NW_010586715.1, from coordinate 321,569 downwards.
TATTTATTATAAATAAGCCATTTATTAAAATAAGTAAATAAAATAAATGGCTTGCTTATTATAAGTTCTAGCATCTCCTTCTTTTGCAAAAGTGAAGAAATTCAAAGTGTTTCCACAAACCATTAGAGAAAGAACAATTTACAGATAAAACTAGAGGCATGCAAGCAAGTGCCAAGTGTTTGACTGAATTCCAGTTCTTGGTGAATGGAAAACCAGCAGCATCCTGTTACAAAATGTACCAACAGTTCATGTCTAATAATACACATTAAATCTGACCATTTATGTATTTCACATATAAATGTTTCTAAAAATAATATTCAACCAGTGCATTTTTGGCCAGGTAAACTTCTCAGGAGAATGAATCTCAATTTCGCTGACATTCTGCAGTTTGTCATGATGAAAAAATAAATGAAGTCAGCAGGTTAAATTTTAAGAACATCTCTTGATTTGCACCAGAATAAAAGTATAATATTTAGCCTCAAAGCTTAAGCAAGCAGAAAGCAAATTAAAAAAATGGAGGAATAGAAAACACAGTCTTCTCCATTAAAGACTTAGCTGCCACTTTATTCAAAAATATGTTTTCTTAAACAGCGCTTAGAATATTCATTTTATATTTCAAGTTTCAGAAGTTCATCCAGAATTAACTATTAATACAAATCCCTCCTTTATTCTTTCAGTTTAGTAGGAGAAGGAGACCTGTATGCTGAAAGCATTAAAGTGCTCTACAACCCAAACGGAGATGGAAATCTAGAGGTGACGGAATCTGGAAATGACACAGAAGACAGCGTTTCTCAAAGGACTCTCCAACAGAAAGCAAAAATAGCCCAAACCAGCCATGATTTCCAAAACCAAAAACTGAACCCACCCTTCACGTCTTAGTAAGAGTTTTCTTTTCTGGCTCTCTCTGAATAGGAGAAATAGAAAAAGAAGGCTGCAACTGGAATGCATCACATCCTGATTACAGTTTGTGAAGTGCACTATTGGAGTTGGTCTAGTGGCTTTCCTTCTTTTTTGGTATTTCGCAGGTACCGATTGGGAATGCTTCACGTTCTATTTGCCAGACCCCTTTTTAGGTCTAAAAAGCAGTATCAATTAAGGATATTAGAAGAAAACAATTGCTCCAAAGGCAAAGCCAACGTCTTTGCAGAAGAACCGTAATTTTGTGTAATCAACTGAAAGTCTCAAGGACAGAGGAGAACATGTAGCCACCGCATGCACAGGCATTTGAACTGATTAACAAGTGGCAGCAAAGGAGGAAGATAATCAATAGTCAGGGGACTAGCTAGTAATTTTCTGTAGCAGCAGGGACTTCATGACCTTGGTAAGTCTCTTTATGCCTTAGCCATCCATTTCTGAAACACTAAGAGCAGCCCTATCTCAAAGGAGTGCTCTTAAGCATATTAAAAAATTGGAAGGCCCTTTGATACTGTCAATTAGAAGAGATCAGAGAAGCAGCATAAAAATAGAAAAAGGGAGAAAAAAAAGGTCCTATGAAACAAGTATTTCAAAAACACTCACCAGGGTCCGTGAAACCTTGAGCACATCCAATGGTGGCCCTAGATTTACAACAAATCCCTTTGGAATTGCTTCCTGGGCAATTCCCCAGGGAAGGCACTCAACCTCAGGTCCGTTTGCTGAAGAACTGCCACGACGAAGCTGACAGCAGCGCAAAACACCCGGGCCACCCTCTATCCCACCTGAGGAATCTCTCAAACAGCAGTTCAGCAACCCCAGCAAAACCAAGGCGGGAACTGTCTGCTTGAGTTATACTCTGCAATTTCATTTGGAACAACCCTGCTACAATTTAGTATTGAATAATATGTATAGCTTTTAAAATACCATCAAAACCATTACAATCGCAACTAGGGGAAAGATGCGGACTAGGTTACTTAATAGGCCAAGATTGTTTACTATATACATCAAAAAATCCTTCAGAGAGTAAGATATAGCAATTTTTAGGACATAAATATAATCACGTAAGCAAGCTCACTGAAGTCAACATTCATTTAAAATTATATTTGTGATTATCTATTTTGCTAGCCTGAATCTAAAGTTTTTCTAACATTTTTCTAACTTTCCTCTTTTGCAGACACCCTAAAAAGTGACCTGCCTTGGTTTCTTCCCCAAAACCTCAAGCCAACTGTCTTTGATGTTGATATCAGCATTAGTGACGACATTTCGCATCATTTCTTTTATCACTGGGCTAGCAGTGGTAGTGAGACCCACTTCCATCACTGAGGCAGCCCTCACACTGGCACTCAAAACCACGAGGCTACTTTACGCACATGTAAATTTAAATCGGGTCCAGAACAAGACTTGCTTGAGATTAAGATGTGGCATTTCTTAGCAACGTTTTTTTTTTTTCATCTCTCTCCCTGTGAAACTTGACATTAGCAAGAAAGTGATTTGGAAGTAGAAACTGCTTTTGATAAAATTAATTAAGATATAGAAAAGTAATTGCTAATATCCAGTCTACGAGAACTCATCTGGATTGCTAATGACATGGGAATGGGGCATAGCGAGGCAGAGAAGTGAAGTGAGAGTCAGTAAACCCCAAGGCACGTGCAGCCCTGGAAGGGGTTGATGGCAGCCTGCAGTTGAAGGGTGGAAGAACACTGGGGCTCCCCATTACATGGCCCACGTGGAGACGTTCCAGTATTTCAAGGCAGCACACGAGTGACTGAAGGCCTCCTGGAGCTTTTCCAGTAGCCTGAACCTACCTGTCAAGTAGCTTTGCACACATCTGCAATGGAGCTTCTGTACCATTACCTGCTGCATTGACGTGGGCAACAGAACAGCCACCAACCAACACTGAGGGATGTGACTAACCTGGACAGGTACCACAAGCACTTGAGAGGTCTATTGGGAATCCAAGTGATCCCCACAGGTTGGAAAAAGTATTGTGAAAAGAGCTAAAAGGCTAAGGAAAGAAAATCTTACATAAAGCTCAAAATGAGGGTTATCTGAGCAAGGCAGTTTTATTGTAGGCCGTGATATCAGATCCCAGGGAATCCCAAACACAATGTGAGTGAACAGGGTGGCTCTTAGCAGTAAACACATAAATAAATATTTTTTAAAAGACTCCAACAACTGACAACTCATGGGTAGGATAGAAGAGACAACCACTGTACTTGGGTCCAATGAGGTAGAAGACTGCCCAGTTTTGAATCAAACTCTTCACGCAGATCTTGACAGAGTGGGGACAGCTAAAGAGACACCCTGGAGAGTCATGTGAGTTTCTATATTTCTGTATAAATAGAAAACCAGAGAGGAAAGATTGAAAGAATTGGTTCCTTTTGTGTGGAGAAGGAGAGAAGCGAGGGAGGACGCAGTAGCCGCTCCGTGACCGCTCCGTGACGCGGCAGTAGCCTTCCCAATCTGTCGCGGGGACAGAAGGGGTACGCCAGCAGTGTTTGCAGCGAGAGGGGTTTCAGTTTGGAATTTGCAAACAGCAAGAAAAAAACGCAAAGTGCCAAGGACAGCTAAGCATTCCGGTGGGTTAGGGTAGTATTTACACATGTTTTAATACTAAGTCAAACAATTACTTATCATAGTGACTCTGAGTACCTTAGGGAGAGGATGAGACCAGTACCGTGCTCTTCTGGCACTCCTACAGCTACCGACCCATGAGCAATGATTATTCCCTGGTTCTCCAGAGGGGGAAGCACCAAGGAGCCAGGGGATATTCCATAAGAGCAACCAACACATCAGTTGCATCCATGGGCTCCGGTGCCTTCCTGCTCACACTTTCACCCTGCCTGCAGGCTTCTCATTAGCAGGGGGTACTGTCTTAAACAATTAACGCTCATTTAATAGCCAAGTACAAACGGCTTTTCAAAATAAATGGATAAATACCCCGCCGTGCGGGAGAGATGGCTATCTTGCTATCTGTTTGACGGAAGTTTCTCTGGTAACGCAGTTAAATATTTCCAAAACAGCGCACGTGGGCATACGCACCGGCGGCGTTTTCAAATCGGGCCAACCTACCAGTTGCCAGTGCAACGGTAGGACTCTGTGGTGCCAAATGCAGGGAATTTGATATGGAAAAATGAATGGAAGCCGTAAATCAAAGACTATAAACGAGAAACGGGACTGCCGTGACTCATCAGCCCGAGATTTCGGGCTGGCATTTGCAAGGGGCCTGATGCTAAACCCGAGCAAGCTCTTTTTGGAAAGCGCCTCTGCACGGCCCCGCGAACGCCTCGGATGAAGGGCCCAGCACGTCAAACAACACGCTGCCCTTACATGGCAGCAAGGCACGGCGCTTCCAGGCACGACCAGCACCACCTCACACGTGTAACGTCAGGCCCTCCTGCCCCACCAGGACCGAGGAGCTGTTGCTGATGCCACATCGCCCAAGCGCAACACCTTGATTTGTCCCTCTTTTTACCAATAAGCACTCGAATGAACATCAGTTGCAGTGCCCAGGTTCTCAGGAGAATCAGGCTCAAAATATGCACAGTCTGAGGGACGTGGCCTCCTCTGTAGAACAAATCAGTGCATTAAGTGCAGAGAAAAGGCATACAAAAAGAAGGATAGTAAGTCCTTCGCATAGGCTGCAAATTCCACATGGGGTCCCAGCTCTCCAGGAAAGAGGTGCCAAAACAGTCAGTGTCTGTCCAATTTATGGATCTAAACTCTCTTACAAGGGCACAGAGGATGCCGGGTGCCCGTGCAATGAAGCAGTGAGGGCCATATTGCTACTTAAGAGCAAATATCAGAGAAACAAATGATCACTCCTATATTATGCATACATGGTCCTTAAGGTGCTTTGTCCCAGTAAGATGTCTAGGATGAAACCTCAGGATGTTCATTGCCAGCAAGCACCTCTATACCTGAATGCAGGTTTCCTAGGAAAAAACGTTTCTGTTGCTGCTGCAGCACCTGGCAGCAGTTGGTCCGTCCATCCATCCATCCTCCTCCTCCTCCCTTAATAGGGTGAGGGAGAAAAAGGACAGGAACAATCTGGAGAAACATTCCCAGCACCTCCAACTGGCCCCCTGAGTGGCAACAGCACATGTGTAAATAGAGATGCACGCACACGTATGCAGATGTGTACACACACACACGCTCCCCTTTCTGCTGTAACCTGCTACTGCTACAGCAGGAGCTCTCCGATTCCAATCTACCCGAAGATGAGCAGGTCTTTACGCATAACAACCGCTTCTGCCGAAAGGTGAATTGCTATGTGGAAACAAAGGCCCATCTGGGAGCGCCAGCACTGGCGATGGCATTTTGCTGGTGTTCCACCGTTACGGGGACAGAAATCAGCACGAGGAAAAGCAAAAGTGGCCGTTTCTATCTCGAGGGCATGGAGGGTTGCTGCCACCTCCCTGCCACCGACCCTGGGGAGCTGTTGCAGTGGCGTTAGCCTGGCCAGCAAAGAACAAGCAGCACATCCCGAATCCAGGGCACGGGGCCAAACGCACCCAACTGGCACCAGGCTTTTCTCAAGAGAATAGGTTAGCAGGGTGAGGATTTGAAAGCCTGCGTGGCAGGGACAGCTGCCTTGACTGCCTTCCTTGTGGAAAGGAAAAAAAGGAAGGAAAAATCCGGAGCAGACAAGACTTCCCTATTGGCCCGGCGCAGCGGCACCGGCGTCTCCCATGCTCGGCAGCCTGCGGCGCGCGGCCGCTTCCCGAGGCGCTGGGAGGACGCGCTCCCCGCACGGCTAATGCGCCCACCCATCTGCTCCCTGCCACTGCCCCACGGGCGAGCACAGCCCCAGCCCGAAACGCCGCTGCTTGCTGACCTGCGTGTCAAAGCCGCTCTCTCCCGAGCTGCTCTTCCTCGGGGACAGCCCGTCCGCCGCGCCGTCCTGGCCGCCGGGAGCTTTGAGAGGGATCTGGCTGCAATACAACGGCTTGGTCACCTCCACCTTGGTGCCGAACTTCAGGTAGCAGGGCTGCGGGCCGGCCCTCGCCGGGGGGACGTGCAGGATGGGAGCGGCGCTGTGCACGGGTTTCGGTAGTCCCGATTTCATCTTGGAGGCTACCAGGATGGCTGGCATCTTCTCTCTCTGCTTCTCTACCACGTTCCTGTCAGCAGCAGCAACAGCAGCAACAGCAGCCACAGCAGGTGGGGAGAGAGAAAAAGACCCGGCTGGGAAGCTACTCTGCTCAAGCAGCCCCGTTTGTGGCAGGGATCTTCAATAGCAGCTTGGAAATAAAAAAGGGAAAACGGCAGGGAAAAAAAAAAAGAGACACTTGCAGCCTAAAATAACTCCCAGCTTCGTGTCAGCCTTCCACCTGTTTTCTCTAATTTTATTCGCAGGTCTTCACCACTGTCCTCCTCCCTTGACTCTCCCTTCCTGCTGCTCTTTACCTGGCTCCTTCCTTTCGCTGCCGCCTCCAGGAGACAGTCACTCCATCATCTCATCGCTGCATCTCCAGCGCGAGGAGCCTTCCGGAGCAGCACAAGGACCTGCTGCCGCATCCGCCTCCCCTTCCGCGTGCGCTAGGCAGCGAGCGGGCAGGATTTCCAGCTTAAAATGTCTTTCTGCGGTCTTAGGCAAGAGGCAGATGTAGCTCAGTGTGTTAATGAGCGATGCCCTTGGACAGGAGCCTTAGGGAATCAAGCTGCTTAAGCCGGAGGAGCTGCGACCAGGGAGAAATGCAGGTTGATGGCAGGTTGAACAAAAACAGCGGTCCCGAGATTTCCTGGAGCCCCCAGTGCCAGGCATGAAAACGTGGAGGAAAAATCAAATATCGAGCAATAATTCAGCTGCCAAAGAGGAGAGAAAGCAGCCACCACCTCATTTTCACCGCCCGCGCTGCCCCACTAGCACATGGCGCGCGTCGGAGCCAAGCCCGAGCCGGGAAGGGGGCGAGCTGACAGCGCCGCAAACCGCCGCGGCCCCCGGATTGCTCCTCCCGACTCCAATCGGGAACAAAAAATCTCTCCGCAAGGGAGGAGTGGCTTCAGCTGGCAGGAAACTCCATGCCTGTGCCAAAGTACAAAGCGGGCTCTGTGCGCGCCGTGCCGCAGCGCCCGCGCGGCCGCGATGCTTCAGAGGGTGCGCGCGGGGGGGCGGCTGCTTACCGATTCGGAAAAAAATAACAGCACTTTCAAATCCAAACTCCTGGAGATGACTCACGGCTCGGCTTTTGTTCGGGAAAGCTCCCCCCCGCCGCCGGGATCAACAGGAATTTGAATGAGCCCTGAGCAATCCGACGCAATGAGCCCAG
>NW_010586715.1:277768-294086 GCF_000705375.1 Tinamus guttatus | reverse complement strand
GGAGCCTTCTCTTTGAAGCCAAATCCATTGGCTTTTATTTACTCTGACTGATGTTTTGTCCCCCGTTTGGGGGTTTTGCATCACATCCTCCCTCAACTGCGCTTGCAGCAAGAGTTACTATACATTCAATAAGGACACGTCATTTCAGGAGAATAACGATCAGAAAGCAGGGCTTGCTCGCAGATAGAGCCCGTGTAAGCCACATAAATATTTGGCAGCACAGCTGTGTGTCCAGGAGAGCCTGTCTCCCTGGATGTCTTACGGAGCGGGAGCCTAAGCCAGGCACTGTTCTTGCGCATGTACTAAAGAAACTGAGAAGAAATAAAGCGTTACTGCAAGCTTGCCAAGAGTTCTTAATACAGCTTCCAATTCGTTCAAAGTTTATCTTATTTTGCATTTACTGTAATGTTAAAGCACAGGCTTACTGAGGGAGAACTGTGCAAGACCCCAAGCCAAAGAGCAATTGAGTGCAAAGTAGTGGTTTCTGACAATAAAACAGATTCATTTACATGCTGCTAAATTTACTACTCAAATACAGATGGATTTATTTTAAGCCAGCAGCGATTAAAAGAGAAAGCACTAAACCAACACAACCACTTCAAAGGCTGCACCTGCAGCCATCTCGTGAGGTCCGAATACGCAGCAGCTGTAGCTCCCATAAAGGACCATATTCCCTGGCAGGGGCTGAAAATCTGAGGGATTATACCAGACACTCCAGGAAAATAAGGTTTTTCCCATCCTGAGTAAATAAATAAAACTGAAAATTAAAATCAGCAATTAAGGAAGTTGGCAAACCTTAGGCACAATATTTAGGGGAGAGCTTGGCTTTTATAAACACTGACTTAATCCAAACGTACATGCAAATCTTCAATGTTGAAGTTGCTCTGTCTGTGCTTTCTTCAGAGACAGACTGTGATTGACCACGGGGAAGTCACATAATTTCTAAAGGCAACCTGATCCCCTACCAGCCATGTGTGGACTCTAAACAGTACCTTAATTGCAATTTAGAGAAAAAGAAAAAATCAAAGTAAGCAGCAAAAACTAATTTTTAAACTACTAGAATTTCTCTGACCTTGTGAAAAGCCGAGCCGTGTGGCTTGCCCCTGCGGAGGGCAGGGCATTACTCTTTACAGCAAGGCACCCCACCTGCAGCGAAACTTCACACCCTGCAACCGCTGGGCTTCAGGGAACGCGGTCTCTTGGGGCAGAGGGGATGTTCACCAAAGCAACAGGGACCAGTCGCGTCAGGAGACGAGAAGGGCCCAGGCAGCTCCCAGCACATCACGGAGCTGCGAGTGGCCGAGCAGGTCACGCCGCCCGGGCGCTCCCGGGCACCAGGCCAGGAGGATTCTCCATAAGGGAGCAACAGGGTAAGAAAAGGGCTTTGGGGTTTTTATTTTTCCCCTCCCTGGGTAACTTGATGTCATTTGGACAACAAAAAAGGTTTCTGCGTGGCACGTGAGAAGAAACCTTGAGCAAGTTCGCCAGCTGCCAATCTCACACGCAGATCTGCGTCTTTACATTTGGATATATACACAGGGCGTATATGTATCTTGGAAGAGACTGGGAAAATGTTTCCAGTGTGCACTGTTTGTAAAATCTCAGGAGCTGGAAAGGTGCCCGAGTGCTACACCATGGCACTTGCTGCCACAGCAAGAAGGGGGCTAATAAAATCAGTATTAGCCCGGGAACAAAATGCGAGAAGCAGTTTTTGCTTCAGAAGGGAGGCTCTTTGGGTTGCTGCGCTGCAGTTTCAGCCAAGAAGGTGGGAAGAGGGGACAGCAGGAGCAGCAGACAGCTCCCAGATAATAAATTCAGGCTGATGACTTTTCACAAGCGTCAGCGAGGCAAAACGTCGTCGAGAAAAGCAGCGTCCCCATCGCAACTGCACACGTCAAAGTCCAGCTGATGTTCTAGCGAACAACGGCTGTAAGAGAAGATCCTCCCAATGCAGGCGAGAGCTATGTTTAAGAGTTAATTCCTAATTACATAGATGTATACCACAGGGAAATCAAGCCTAGGGGTATGACTCAGGTTTCCAGCTTTTGCGACTATGTTGCAGAGAGCTGGGAATTTTTTTGCAGTCAAAAGTGCTGTACAAACTGTTATGTTTTAATTATTAAGCATGTTTTTAAAGTGTCAAGACTTCTTTTACAAATCCTGGGCAGAACTGGTAAATAAATAGAATCCTGACCGATCAGTTGCGATGGCAGCCGTTAGTCCAAGCTGTCCTTCGTAAGAAGGGATGCATTTGCTCATGCAGTTGGTTTTTCCTATGTGCAATGCTGCAGTCAGAGGAATTATCTCCTGCTCTGGATGAAGCCTGGGATATGCTGGAATTCTGCAAGCTAGCATGGCGCTAGCAAACCAAAGCAGCTTGGTTTGTACCACCTAGAGCGGAGTTCTGGCAAGTCATGAAATACCAGCAAGCCATGGAAAATGACCTTTGAGGCTGGATTCGTGCCTAGTTCTCATCTCTTGTGTTTTTATTCCCCTCTGACAAAGTAATTCTTAGGATTTTCCTCACAGATCTAACATGGAGAGATTTAAAGATGCACATATATATATATATGAGTTTGAATAAAGATTTACTCAACTTCCTGACGTTGATTTCCCATACAGACATGCATGCCAGAACCAGCCTCCTCCTGCAATACAGACAGTGACAGAAACCTGTCATGATCTAAGTGGGTGCCAGCAGAAAAAGGTACATTCGCCAAGTGACTGCAGCAGTGAACGGAAACCGCCACCGCACTGAGCAGTGCTAGGGATCCGGGTGGGATCTCCACCCTCCTTCCCAGTGGAAAACCCCCGGGGCATGGACACGCAGGGACTCTAGTGCGAACCCTTCACTTGGCTTTTAAAACTCCCCAGTCTTCTCTTTGGTAATTCCAGGTTGTAGATTCACACCTTCAAGGAGTATTTTTTGTCGTTAAAGCTGTTTCTTTCTAAATTACTTAGTGCCAAGAGCAGTTGAGGAACAATAGCAATGATGTGAGAGAAGAAAGAGGCAAAACACTCTCTTTGTGCATACAAAATGTTAGCTATATCTACTTTTTCTCTTAAAATTATAAAAATAAACATGTCAGTCAACCTGTGATTTTAGAAACTCTGTAAAAAGTGCCTTGACACTATCACGGCACTCACCTAATATGAGCTTAAAATACGAGAATTTGCACAAACAACAAAAGAAAAATAAGGGCTTTCCTGTATATATCAAGGGCACGATGCTGGCAAAAGCAGAACCCACACACAAAGCAGTGAAAGGCAGAATTTAGATTTTAAAAATATCTACTCGAGGCACAGACAAATGGCGCAATTTTGGTCTCCTCCTCCTGATGGTTAAGGAGGGTTGCTTAGATACCGGGTTAGTCTTTTTCCTCCCCGTCTTCATCACACAAATACCAAAAATGAGGAGTCTGGCAAATCTACTTTTCCCCCTAGGTACCCTCCACCAGAAACCCTCTTTAAAACAATCTTGAGAGAACCTATCATATATGGACTGAGTTCCCCAAATATTCACCTGACATTGAGCAAAGTGTTTTCCAGCCATTGCTATTAAAGCACAACGAGAACAGCCATCAAATAAAGCTACCATCACCTCTCGGGTCACACAACACTCCTCATTTGGGACTGACTCATACCAGATCTACCTCATTAGGATGGGCCATGGTGCTGATAGTCAGCCTGATCTGGAAATCAGTCGATATTAGAACGGTGTCAGGAGAAGTCAGTAGTTGCACACGGGCTATTTGCCTGTGCGATGCCACTCGAGCTTGTGTGAAATAATGCAGCAAAAGCAGCTTGTGACGAGTGTGCACGTGCTGGCGGCCCTTCCGAACACGGGACGCGCAGAGCCTGCCTCGAGCAATGGGCTTAGGCGGGCTCCCGCTAGGATGCTCACTAAATATCAGCCCTTCAAGCTCTAAACGTGGCTGGGCAGAATGGACTTTCCTGCTCCCTTTCCTCCCTGTTTTCTCTCTGACCTGGAATGCAATTCTCCCAGCAAGTCCAAGACGCTTGTTGGCTGTCCAAGGGGACGGAGAAGCCTCTCTCCTGAGCACTGACATTGCCCCATGGTTGAGTACGGCCGTGGGGACCGAGGGGACCCGCGTGCACAGGCAGAGGTGACCTGCTCGCTGCTGCTCCCTCTGCACGCAACGGGAGCGGACGGACCCGCAGCAGCGCCGAGGCGGCCGCTCGGGAGCGAACACACCCAGCTCACTGGAAACGGTGAATCACATTTTCTGTATTTTTAGGTGATATTTGTTTCTCTTTATAAAGCGACTTATTTTAAGCAGCTCTTCAGACTAAGCTTTTCCAGATAACGCAGCAAAAAGGCAAACAAAAAATGCCTGTCCTTCCTAACGCCTAATGGGCGTCAGGCTCGTTTTCGCTATCTTGTTTTTAAAAGCGACAAAGCCATTCATTTTCAGGGCAATGCAAAACTAAACCTGCTGCTCCAACAAGCCTGTAATTAAGGCAGCTGTAATCTTTTTTTTTTCTTTTACTCTCTGGTTGCCTTTCAAAACGGGTGTCACTGCTGTCCCCTCTTTGTTCCCTCTCTTGTTTTGCCCAGTGTACAATTCCACCAAACCCTGGGATGTGGGAAAAAGCAGCTTGCAAATACCCAGCCACGCAGCCCCGCGCAGGGGACCTACCCGTGATCCTGAACGCCTCAGCTGGGGGAAGGTGTCACCTCTTCCCATGCCAGGGAAAGCTTGGGGTCACTTTAACGACTTAGACGCCTCGCCTGGGGAATGAGGAGAGGCGGCAACTTGCACCACCAGTTACTGGAGGGAGCTTTTCCAGTGAAAAAACTGGCACCTGGAGGACTGTCTCTTCCTAATTCAGAATTGTTCAAGAGCTTTCCAAAGCAGCCAGGGTTTCCTCTGCTATCTGACACTCAGACTTCCACGCGACTAGAGCGAAAGCTGGAATCTGGTCTGGGCAAAAGCCTGCACAGTTTGTACGTGCTTGGCTCCAGAAGGGGCCCAGCATGAGCCGAGGTCTGCGCTATCAAACCTGTTTGCGCTGCCTGTTCGGCCGGTGCCAGCGCCACGCGGACGGGCAGCTCTTGCAGAGCAACAACGAAAGCTTCTTCATACACGTGGTTAACGTTAACGATTTGATGCCCGTTATCACTGGAAGCAAGCTGAAGTTTTAGTGGCTGTCCCAGACAGACCAAGAAACAGCCTGCTCTGCAGTTTGCTGCATGGCACCCTCGCGTGCCCACGGAGAATGGGCCTAGCAGAGCCGCAGCATTAAGAGGTACAGCCGACAAGCAGCGAGCTGGGAGCGCAGCTAAAATCCCGACGGAAGTATCATGACAAATTCTCTTTCCAGCCGCTTTAAAAGGAAATCAGATTCCAGAAACGCAAACCAGGAACACTGCAGGGACACCCAGGAAGCACCGCGACACCCCAGCCCACAGGCACCCGGGGGAGAGCACGCGCCGTGGCCTGTGGGTGCCGAGGCTAAGCGGAGGGCGGCACTTGATGCTTCGTCCTCTTCTACAGCTTTACTCCTCCGTGTCCTCATAATTCCTATGGATTGCACTGAGGCAACAGCGTGTGCAAGGCAGACCTGCTTGCAGGTTTGCACCCGGGTTATTTTTTCCCCCCAGCCACTTCCTTATGTTTATGCATCCGCACTTTTCATTCAAAATTGGCTCTACTACAATATGACCACGGCGTAAAGTAACGCCTGCTGTGCAAGCTGGCGCGTTGCTGTGACATGACATCCGTCAAGAAAACAGACGTTTCCCAGCTTCAGCACAGCCCTTCAGCGGAACGTAAATTGTAAAAACACTTTCCTGAGCGTGCTAATCTATCATGCTAATCTGGAAACGGTAAGTGCAAAATGCAACACTTGCAAGCCAAAGATGCCAGAGCCGCGAGCTGATAACGGTATGAACTGACCTAGTTATGCTCTGCCAGGTCTGTCAGCCACAAAGCACTGACAGAAACTTAATTAAAAAACCATGGTGTAAAGAAAACATGCTCTATTCCTTGTGTGCAGATAGGTTACACGGTGCACTAAGAACAGGCTTAAGTTAAGGGATAAAGGTTTCTGATGGAAAGATATTTAAATTCAAAACAATTTGTGTCTGCTGTAGTCCCCTAAATCACTTCCATCTGGCGAACACTGTATCAGTGAGGAGATACCAGGAGACTTACCTAGGCAAAATTGTCAAAATTTCAAATCTCTTTCTTGAACTGCGGGCCATTCCTATTGCAACATATCATCACAAACCTGGAAATCACTCTGTTTTCCAAACCTCTACGCAAAGCTCCGTGTGATGGATTTTCACATCAAGGCCTTCAGGGATCAGTACTGCAAGGAGATTGCAACGCTGGGGCAACTGCAAGCAAGAACTGCCTGACGTGGAAGCTGTTGAGGAGGTTTGCGGGATGCACAGGTTACTTTGCTGCGGTGGTTAGGCCTGAACACAGCTAAAAATAGGATGGGGAAGTTAGGAAAACATCATTAATTCTATTGCTGGTTCTACCCCACTGCACGCTTTCTTTTGTGATTCTTTTTTTGTTCGTTTGTTTTTGTTTTAGTATGTGGTACATAACAATTTAACATGCTCTCTCATACTATTTTAGCCATATGCTCAGTTAAGACGCAAAGAGAAGCAGCAACAGCATCACCTTGAGCCTTTTCCGTAGGATTTGCTTCCATGCTGTCATGAGCTGAAGTCAGAGAGGTCTCTCAAATGCTGAAAATATCCTCAGAGAAACTATATCCAAATAAAGGACAAGCAATTTTCTTGGCTACAGAGAAGCAGAGAGGGGACTGAAGGTGTCGTTAGTACCTTGGTATTGCTCCTCTACGCGAGTTTCACTGGGGCACTGCAGGCACAAATCCATCAAGCAGCGCTGAGCGCTGCAGCTCCCCCCGACACTCAATAGAGAAGGGGCAGCAGAGCCTCCCCGGGGCTCCGAGCGGGGCCCAGGACGGCCCGAAAGCCTTTACCAACACAGCTGCCCTTGGCCGTGCCAGGAACGGAACTAAAGAGCCTGCCCGCACCACACAGAGATGCGGAATCCCAGCAGCAGGAAAATCACTTCCCCGTTAGGAAAAATGGGATATGCAATCCGTCGGCATTTTGCAACAGAATTCAGACTGCTTGGGTAGCAGAAATGGAAAGGCCTCGTGGCGTTTTCATTAAAATACTTCCCTGGTTCGGGTGCACACGTGTTTAATACAAAAGGGTACCATAACCCAAGGAGAGGGGAGCTTTGCTTTCTAGTTCTGGCCGTTACAATGGCACTGAACGCTCCACCCTCCAGGTTTGTTCCTGCCTCCCTCGATTTCTAAAAGGGAGCAACCGGGTGTTGCTTATGGATACAAATATTCATATCCCAAGCTCATGTTTTCTCTCAGTGTATTACGTACCTGCCTTGTGTGCTTGACACACTGCTTGTTCCTCAGCTACTCTGTGTCATCTTGCATCAGTGGCCTAGTTTTCTCACAATAAAACCAACAAAGGCATTTTGATATCATTTCAGTTACTTTCAGACTGTAAAATTAAGTTTGAAGTTTGATTTCATAATCTTTAGAAGACTCAGTGTATATAGTGTCTGAGGGAAAAGAAAAGCCAAAGGATATTGGACCAGCTTTGTAAACCATTTCAAGATGATTTAAACTGAAAGGATCCTACGTCAACTACCGCTTTATAAATTTAAGCATCAAATATATTCTTAGTAGAATCTACACGCCCTCATTCACACTCTTCTGCAGAGAATACGCAGCCTGCTTGCACTCTGCTTTTGACACCACAAAGCAAAAGACCCGGTGGCTACTCAGGCACCGCTGTGCCAGCTGCTGTGCTTAGCTCCATCTTTCTGTCCTTTCTTACGCCTAATCAGAGCTGGCAGAGGAGTCTCTGTAAAATCCCTCTGAAGTTAACAGAAGACACGTGAACCCTGCTACACGTCTGGAAGCTCGGAAATCCGTGTGCTTTCAGGCCCGATGGACAAACAGGAGGAGAACGCACTAATGAATCAAAGCCTTTAAAAGACAATTATCTCAAAGGTCACTGTATTTATGGCACTCGTTATATAGTAATAAAATACGCTTAATGAACATGGTTGCGGTCATGACTGCTCCATGTCCCGCAGCAAAGGCGGCGCTCGAAGCAGGGAGAGGCTTAGAGCTTCCAGGCAGCTCAGAGCCGTGGGCTTCCCCTTGCTGACAACACTATGAGAAAGGGACATCAGGGAGCGCCTCGGCGCCCCTGCGAACACTGCGTTAACCCAATGCTGCTCTCAAGTCACTCACAAATAATCCAAGTCAGGGTCATGATAAAACCATGTAAGAGAAGCAACGAAGGAGGGACCTCAAATCAGACAGAATTACAGCTTAGCATGAACCAGAAGGAACTCCGCAGAGCTCGTATAGGACATCGCTCTTCCTTGCAGCCAGAGTTACAGAATTAAGGCAAGAGTCTCTTTCTAACCTAGCCAATTGAATACACTCATCAAATTTTACAGGGGAGTGAAAAAATTAATAAAATCATGCCCATTTTAACAGAAAACAGTCATGTGTAAAAAGAAACCCTAAAATTGCTGTCATTTCTTTACCGGGAAGTGATCCAATGAGAAGATTTAGTCTGAATGCAGCGGGTGACATTCTTCCCCCCCGCCAAAAGACTGTATATTGAAACCCAAAAATATATGTACTTCTCAGTACACAGGTGATTTTGTTTAATTCCACCCTGAATTAAGAAACCCATAGCCTCACATAATTAAAAATAGATATGGACACCTCTCCTCCTGGTAGATTTATTAGCTATTTGAGCACGGATTCTGGTTTCGCTCGCGCACTCGGGCTCCTGGTTGCCAACCCGCTGACAGCGTCGCTGCTGCCATACGAAGAATGAGTGTTGCTGGGGCACCCAAACCCCCCATCCCTCACCCCCCTGCCCTAAAGGGGAAAGCAAGCCATGGTAAATACCTCAGGATGAAGCTTAGGCTTAGCCCAAGTGAGGAACACCCATGCCGGACACTCACGGGAACTTCTTGGCTGGTTGAGATGCTCTCCAAAGCTAAAAGATGCATCAAACCAACACACCGGGTAGAGGTTTTCTCAACCACGACTATCATTTCCAGGCAGGAATTTCTTTCTCTCCTGACCTTACACCAAGGACAGGCTTACAGCAAAGGCTGGTTCTCAGAGCCAGCGTGGGCTCATCAAACACCTCCCTATGCTGAAGCCAGAGGGAGGCAAACACCGTGGAACCACCCGCTGCTAAAGCAAAAGCAGGAATTACCACTTAAACCAGGTCCAGAGCACTCATTTTGCTAAAGCTACTTGGTACAACACAAGGTACAGATAATTTTTGCTTACAAATGAGTAGAGATACAAAACATTGGCTCTTCCTAATATCAGAGAGTAAATACCACTTCAGTTACTCACTAACATTTTTCCTTTACACATTGACAGACTTTGTGTAGCTATCAGAACACCTTGATTCACTCACGTGCTCCACTTGCAGTAAGATTTATTATTCACACAGTTTCTCTGCACTTTTCAATGGATAGAGTTGCAAGCCACAGGCTCAGAAGCCCAGCTCCTCAGCGTCCCCGTCTCACCACTGCCTAAACAGGCCCTTGCTTCAGATTCAGCTTTGCAGTGGATTAATACTAAAGTTAAAACAAAAGGAAAAAATGGAAACACAGATTCATTAAGAGTCTTGCTGATTGGGTTCACCCTTTGGCCTGGGGTATTTCATCACATGAGAATGTGAGCTAAATGGAGAATGTATTTAGGATGCATCTTCAGGTACAGCTTATACAAGCACATTTCAAAATCACCTTTGATTTCTCCCAGGGTTAATGCATCGATGGCAATTTTGCAGCTCCATGCAATGAGGACATCTGCAATACCTAGCAATCTGCTACAGATGGACGTTTGCTCTGGGATTTGTTGAAAATTGACCTGTCCTGCTTGAAAGACAGAGGGGGAACGCGTTAATGTAGTAGTTGAGCTAGTCCAGGCTGCTTTTCCCTCTGCATTTTCTCCTGCCATCTCTCCACAGCACCTCAAGACTGATCCCCTGACTCGGTGATGAACTCTGCTTTCACAGCCTTTTTACCCTTTGCTGTTATCATCTCCGTGATTGCAGCACTGCCTCTTTTGAACAGAAGGTCAGAGCGGTTTCAAGCCTTGAAAAAATGTCAAGCAGCAACTAAAAGGCCCTGCTTGATTTGTTTCCAAGTGCTTTAGGAGGCCTAAACCTTCATTTACTGGCGTGGGTAGGAATGTTCCTGCATTCAGCTCTTACCATAGCAACTGGGCAAAATGCTACAAAAGGAAAAAAAAAAAAAAGACTTGCTCTGAAGCAGACTACAGAGCGAAGCAAGCTATACTTCAATACCTCAAATATATTTAATGTATCTATATGCAGTATGTCTATTACTGCAGCCCGAGGGAGGCTGCTGCCATTAGCGCTCTCGCATCTGAACCAAGCGCCCAGTTGCCTCCTGCTCCATCGCAGAATTCCCATGGGGGCCCTATCCAGCCAAGCTGCCTTCCTGCTGCCTGCTCTTCCTGATTCAGTGGCTTTCTCCCATTCGGGAGTGATCCTCTCAATTTCTTGGGTATGTCAGAGTAATGGTCATATAGCTTTCAGTAAAAAGCAAGCATTCAATTTTGATATTTAGTCAATGGTGTCCCTGCTGGAGCAGGGGGGTTGGACTGGATGATCTCCAGAGGTCCCTTCCAACCTTAAGCATTCTGTGATTCTGTGATTCTTGACTCAGCAAACTGATTATTATAGGGATATGTAGAGGCACCCTCCTCTCCATCATGGGGCTTATACATTGAGTAACTTGTCTCAATAAGAGCAGAAATGCACTCAAGGACACTCACTCTCAATCTCTCCCTGGAAGAAAATAAAAAAAGGCACGTGGGGAAACGACTACTTTCCTGATGCATGGAATAGTTAGGGGGCTGGTCTTGCCTTTCAAGCAGCGGGAGCTGTTTTTGTTGTGGCAGGTGGAGAGCAAGGGGTTCTGCGGTGGCAGCACCTCCCCTGCGTCGTCCTGCCGGTCCCCACTGCGCGCCCAGCAGCGGCGAGGCCGGGAAACTATGTACCCGAGGAAATAACTCCGATAAGGGGCTGCAAATAGCCCCAGAGGATGGCAAGCATTTTGTTGACGGACACGTTGAAAAGAAAGGAAACGGAGCTGTTGAAGAGATAGGCCCTGGCGCAAGGCCCGGCCCGGTGGGGGGAGTATTCCTGTCGTTCCGGCGGGTGGCCTGGCAAAGGCCACGCGTTTCCGTCCGCCTCTGCGCCCGCGCGCTGCCCTTCTCCCCGGCGGCTGCGCGGGCTCCAAAGCAAGGGCTGCCCTGGGGGCCCAGGGCGATGGGAAGCCGGGCTGTGTCCCGCGCCGCCATGCACAGAAGCAGACACGCGTCGGGGAACCGTCTCGCCTGTGCACACGGAGCTGAGCTCCGCTTTCGGGGGCGTTCCTGCGGCACTGCCGGGTCTCCCGCACGCCCTAGCGCTTGCCGGGGGCTCTGCTGAGCTCGCTGCGAAGGAAGCGCGCGACAAGTGGCTGCAGATAAAGCTGCCCGTTCCCTCTGGGGACATTCGGCATTTCCACATTTTGAAAGCAAAAGCACACGTTGCGTTTCGCGGCTCCCTGGCATGGCACACGTTCCACACCCACGCTATGCCAGCTAATATTGACTGACAAATTAATGCTTGTAAGAAATCTTTTCGGGGAGTAATGGTTTTTTGAACCGAAAAGGAGGAGCTGACGATAGGTGCTGGTGAGTGACCGCAGCCCCGTAGAACCAGTTTGTATTTCAATGACTATTTCAAACAGTTGTTCCCGGGTTTTCTTCGCACCTGAGCTGTGGAAGCTGGTCTCGCTGCTCAAGTCAACATACATCATTGCAGCGTGGTAAAGCAGGAAAGCCTATGAACTTTGCTTGCAGATTTTAAGGAATGCATCAGTCTGCTCACGGCATGGAAATAATTTTTCCCTCCTTTCCCATTTCAGAAAATGAGCTCTCATTCAAATGCAAGAGCTAAACATCCTCCCGGTGGTAACGATGTGACAGAAGCTTCCCTTAAAAGGGGGAGGATGAAAAAATATTCCGTATATACATACTCCTTTCCCCTGTTAAAACTCTTCATCTATTGTCTGGCATGACGCATTGTATGAAGAGACTGTCCAGATGAAAAAGTTGCTTTACTAAGCAAAAGTTTATATTGTATAAACATTTCCATATAAAGGGTGCATATATGATTTCCAATGCCTAATTCTACATGAGGAATGCCCCTAGCCAGGGGCTTAGCAATGCCACTAATAATGCAGTGCAGGTCAGTCCAAATAAAGGAGTCTATGCTCTGCCTATGAAACAAAGTTTTTGCAAAACCCGATCCCAGATTAAAAGGCCCCAAATTTTCAAGCATATGGATTTGGGAGGTTTGGCTGAGTTATCCTTGAGTGGTTATTCCCACTCGGAAGGGGGAATCCCCTAGGTCACAGCTCTTCTACTTATTAATAAGGATCTCAGGTCGGTGGGATTAAATTCACAATAAATCAATTCAGAAAAAAAAGACTTTAAAATATCAGGTTCAGCTGCTGTCCTGCTGCAGAAGCAATGCCTATCTAGTCAGATAACTATGAATATATATATATATATATATATATAAACATTACAACTGCACCCTCAAAGCTATGCTTCATTTCTTTAAATAAAGCAGCTCTTGCAACAAGAGTCTAGGATAATTTTGTGCCTCCGAGCGCAGCAGAAAGCAGGTTGCCGTTTCTTCGGCATCCGAGTCCAAATTAGATCAAGGCTTGTGGAGGTAACAGTGGAAGGAGTGGATTCCCTTCCTACTCCTTTCATGGTTAAGCAAAGTTTGTTCCTTTTTTATTTTCTAAGTATGGTTAGGCGCCTGGAGCATGCCTGTTAGGATGGAAAAAGCGTGCAAATCCCAGACCTAGGACCCTGCCAAAAGTCTCTTTAGACAGTCAAGGCAGCCAGAAGTATGCTGAGAGCTCGCCAGCGCCGTATTGGGTGGCTAAAATTAAATAAACAGTTAATAAAAAGATTTCTGAATCAACCTAAACAAACACAACCTTAGAGATCAAGCGCCTTATCCGCTTGCTAAAAGAGGCTGCGAGGCAGCAGGGAGCCCCCGAAACGCTCGGGGCTCCGCGCGTCGGGCCCGGCGAAGCGCTCCGCGTTATCTCTCTTCATAGGACTTATGCTGGAGGGCGAGCACCGACTCCTCTCCGAGGACAAGCGCTTCTGCTCTTGTGAAACACAAACTCGCTCTGCCCCCTGTTGCCAGCAAATTCCAAAGGATGCACGTTGAATAAAAAGGGTGCACCTTGGGGCTTTCCTGGAGTAACACTGTATCGCACGCAGAGGGTCACCTTCGCCAGTAGCAAATGCCCCGTTTTGTCATCCCCCAAATCTGCCTTTTAACTGAAACTATTCATTTCATAGGGGCAAATAAAGCGATATATAAACAGGACCATAGAAAAATGTGATTCCACACAGCTACGTTCAGTTTCCTGCTGGTAACAGCACCAAGCGCTGCAATCTTCTCAATAATCTGTGTAAGAAATCCACACAGTTCTGTTTTAGAGAGTTAACCATATTGCACCCTTGAACTCAAATCACCTATTTCCTTGCGTCAGGATAGGAACCTGCACCAGACCCTTCAGAGCTCTTCAGACTTCTCCCATCTCCGCTATTTTAGTTCATAACCATTCAAGAACACATCTGCTCGCAGTAAATGTAGGAGAGCACAGGTGTTAACACTACCAAGGAAGAAACAAACCCTTTTGGTCTTCAAAAATAAAGAAAAGAAAAAGTCAAAATCCCTGTTTGCAACAAATATTTGTCAATGCTAACCAAGCAGTTGCTATCCCTTTGATAGGGATAAAAATGTACAGTGCCCACATCCAAGTACAGTTAACAATAATATTTGCGCTCACATGGCCTTCTTAGAATAAAATTGTTTAAATAGCCAGAAGGAAGGGCTTAGCAGCCTAATCTGCAGTAAAATACTCCTTGAATCCACAGGTTTAAACGCTCACGGGGTCAATTTGCTCTTCTCCTTTCCAGGACAGAGCAGATGAAAGCCAAGCGGCTTACTCCGTTTCATGGGGAGCTGTGCCTTCCACACGGTGCAAAATGAAAAGGGGCTTCTGCAGTCGGCTTCAGCATTAGAAATCAGCTATATGGCTCATCAAAAAGGAAGGTTTGCTTGTTGTCCAGGATCTATTCACAGGTCTTTTCTCAGTTATTCCTTTGCCTGCACATCATTGTATTTTCAGTACTATGTGCTAACACGTCTGAGTTTTTCTGATAAAACACACGATATTAAAGGCACTGAAATTGCTTGAACCATATCTATGATGTTCAAGTTCTCAGTAAGATCTGTGTCTCCATATATTTGGTCCTTCGTGTCCTTTTGGGGGGCCCTTTGGTCAGTGCCTTCGATTCAGTCATATTTTGCTTGGCC
The DNA here is from genome assembly GCF_000705375.1 of Tinamus guttatus. The sequence continues at coordinate 279,580 of NW_010586715.1, read as the reverse complement.
AAATCCTGCCTGCAAAGAACTAGGAACAAAGACACAATCCTGGAACCCAAACCAAACGCGATCACAGCAGAGAAATTACCAGCGTCTGCTTTCCATCAATCGGTGCATATTTGCTTTTAAACACCTTATCCAAGCGTTCCAACGTCTTCTGCTCTCACATGGGAAAAGGAGGAATCCAAAGCGCCATGACAGAGCTTGCTTTGCTTTTCCTTATTGTTTTAACACGAATATCCATAAACATGACATATGTTGCTTTAAGCCTTGCGCATCGTTTTTCTCTTCTGAATGGCTGTAACTCTGCAGCAGTTACTGCTTATTTTACTATTCCTCACCAGTTCTGACAAGAAGGGGAGACCTAGCACCTGCCAGTTCACTGCCCAGAAAATACAATAGAGGCAGATACATCTAAGAAAAATCTCTTAGAGCTCTAGTGCAGCATATAAATAAGAACCAACAATTTTTCTCATCTCATCAACATTAGGTACTTCCTTTTTTTGTGCAAGTGCACAACAAAACAGGCAAGAGCTTCCTCTAATCTTGCCCTCTTGTTCACTTGCCTCTTATTAAATAAGCACACAGCAAACTGTGCCTGATACCCTTAATAAACATTAGTCTCTCCATATAAGCCGACTTTAGGAAGCTGCTTCAGAGCAGAAGCTGGAGAGAAAGAGGGTTTATAAAGGACGAGGATTTAGCAGAGATCCCGGCTTACACACAATCCTTACTTTTAATTGCCAAACATCTGAATTGCCATCGGATCTGCACTGCCGTAAAATCTGCATTACAGACCGGGCCTCATGGGAACGGTAGCTGGCAATAAAGCAGCCACAAAAGCCCCGGCTGCATTATCATTTTTCAGACGTTTGGACTGAAAACATACCGCAACAATATTCAAAAGGAAACAGAAGAGACACTTCTCATTTTGTTATGGCTGCTGTGCTCCAAGGAGTTGGTCTCATTCACTGGCATATTTAAGAGGAAAAACTCAGTTTTTCAATAGAGCGAGTCCTTGCCACCTGTCAATTGCCAGCCCAGCTCTTTACTGCGCTCAGACAAGCCAAGGTGATCTTTGAAACCTTGAAATAAGGAGAACTGAGGTAGGTCGTCGCCTAAAACATTTCACCTTCTCGTGAAGTAACTCTTCAGCGTAAACCCCTAAGTATGTTCTAGCTGTTCACTAACAACGCAGGGTTTCAGAGGAGACCTTGCCCTAAAAGAACAGGTACTAATCCGACAAGTTGTTTGTACGGATAAAAAGGACTGTGCCAGATTTTATCTGTTAATGAAAATAAAAGAAAGGCAAGGGGAAGAGTTAAAACCTTTTTGTGTGTGTGCGTGTATGAGAGACATTAAGGCATCTAACTTCCGTTTTCTTTTTCAAATAATTTCTATGTCAAACTAACTCGACAGAAGGGCTTCATGGAGGAATACAGGATTCCTAGTGCATATATCCACAGCAGGTAGCAGGTCTGCATTCCCTTTCCGTTATTTCCTAGTCGCTACCTTTTATTCCAGCAATAATACAGAATGGAGAGGGGCGAGCAAATCACCTCGTTGGCATTATCCCTCTTTCCAGCTAGGGACAGGAAACATTTGTGCTGTTAAGGAGGGAGGAAGAGGAACAACCCCTTCCGCGACTCCTTATTTCTCCCTGTCTTCTGCAGGAGGCCAAGTCAAACGCACGGCCACAAACGAGGCGGCCAACAGCAGCCATGAGGCGGTCGCAAGGAGGAGAGGCAGGAGGAAAGCGAAAGGGCACCGGCAGCAGCAGCGGCGCCTCGCGCAAAGGCCTAGTGCGACTCACCTCAGTGG
>NW_010586715.1:245841-267909 GCF_000705375.1 Tinamus guttatus | reverse complement strand
GTCAGGGATCACCTGGGAGAAGGCCGTGCTCTCACCCAGTGTGTCTTTGGAAACGTCACTCTATCTCTAAAGGACATATGTTAATCTTTGAATGTATTCTGATTAGTAGAAGCCAGAACGGTACTTACCAGCCTTTGTGCTCTTAAACATATTTATTGAATTCTTATTTACAGAAAAATAGTGGCAATCTTTGGGGTTGCAACACGCGGCAGCGGCCTCTACAGAACGCCAACCTTGATGTTAACAAGATAAGACTTGACCACTTAGGATTTAAGCAGCATCAAAATTGCACTGCATTACACCGACATTCAGATTCACAGTTTTCATCAGCCTCTTGCTGTTCCACAAAGTGGGGAAAGCCTAATAAATAATGGAAATCGAGACATTTTCCAAATGAGAAAATTAAGACTGGCAATGCAGCATCCAGTTTCTGTCTACAGCTGCGGTATTTAGGACACGCGCTAAGTCCATGTCTAGATGTTTTTCCTTGCACAGCAAAGTTATCTTAGCACAACACAGCATGCTCAGTGACATTCACGTGGTATTTAAGTTTACTTGTCTTTTCACAGGTAAAAACATCCCACTAGATTCAGCTAGAACTGCAGATGCTTTTGGAGCCACTATTGCTTAACATGAAAAAGATTTGCTCTACTAAATAGCCACTACATAATCTTTAATTAAACGACTTCTACCCCAGTTCATGTGGTTTCCCTGAATTTCTTGTAACAGCATTATTTTAGGCAGGTCAAAACTTCACCTCAGATCTCAATTTTGTAATAACGGTTCCAATAGGAGAATGCAAAAGTAAGAGCTCTGCTCCGCATATCGCAAGTCCTGGAGCTACTGCCTTTAAGTTTTGTTTTTGAAATTTCAGATGAAAGTAGAAAAACAGAACTTTACATCCATTAGGTCATCCAGTTGTTTAGTCTTAAAGAAAAACGCCAGGCAACTTTCCTGAGCCATTTACTTAATTTATCCCATATAGCACAAAACTAAATTGCTGCCCTGGTACCGATAAACTTGGGCTGTAACAGGGCAAAACTGTGGGCATGTAGCAGAAAGGACAAGATTGTAAATGCTATATTCATGCTAAAATTGTTCAACCGCCTGTTTTTAACTGAAGCAGTGACAGCTGTTTTTGATGGAATGATATCAGCCTCCACAACACAATTCCTCGTGCGCTGGAATTGCTTGTCTAGCCTCAAAATGGACTATTTTGTTCACCGCTTTCATGGTCGACGCGGTAGGCAGCGCAACGCCAGCGCTCTTGCTGTCACACCTGACACGGGCTTGCAACCTAAACGAGGGTAATATGGGTGAAGCAGAGGAACATAAAGCAGCTGTTTTCACCAAGAGACAGTTCTAAAGCAGCCGTGCCTCTTAATATTCAAAATATAACACGTGCCCTGGGAAGCCGTTTGTTAGGATGTAGTTTGCAGTCAGTAATGACACTGAAATTGCTCCCTACGTATTGCAAACAAAGCCCCTAAGCTACCACGCTGCAGCGTCTCGCTGCTACTGCACGCTGCAAGAAGCCCTGTCGAGGCCACTCGGGCATCTCTTCCTCAGAGCTGTAATTGCCCAGCGGGAAACTCAATAAACCTCTATCTTACCTGGAAGGAAAGCCGGTAATTGCCTGCAAGAAACGCATCTTGCTGCGGAAGGACCTGAGCCCGTGTCAGACGTATCGTTAACCACCCTGATAACTTATGCATTCCTTTTCTTTTAATAAAACCCCCAGAACTTAGCGACAAAAGGGAGAGCGAGGCCGCTAACCGCAGCAAGGCGGAAGGGGAAGGACCAAGCTGCCATTAGCTGTGCTAAAGGCTGTGCATCAAGTAGACATTTACCCCCCAAAATGCAGCTTATAGAGGGGAGCGACACCTGCAAGCCAAAGGTTTCATCATTATTGCCAATATAAAAACCCTAGTTTGGAAGTTGTTCAGGATTTTGGAAGATCAGGCAGATCAATACATCCTCTCACTATCAAACCCATCTTCCCTGACTCCTGAATAATTCAGGCTCATCCACCTTCCCGGCTGTCTGGCCCAAAGGTTGCAGGAGACATGCATCAATCTGTCAAAAAGGGGTGGCCAACACTTTTTTTTGCTCATTTGCTATCCACGCACTGGGTATTTATACCATAAAGAAAAGCAATATTAAAGGAGTATGGAAACACTGGTGCAATTTGTTTGGTAACCTTACCACTCATATAATAAGTTGCATAATAAGCAAAAGGTGGTTTTTAGGTTGCTTAGACGGCAAACACAACTCTGGGGCGCATAGAGTGCTTTTTTCCTAGGGTTGGGTAATCCTAAAGCCATGCCACGGGTAACGTTCCTTACAAGCGTCGCGACGGTGCTCGCGTCTGCAGCGTGTCACCAGTAACAGCAGGCAGGACAGCCCGATGTGAGCCCTTTAACTGCTCGGAGCCGCCGAACGCTCCGTTTCCCCATGGGAATGGAGGGGCCTCCGCACCCTGTGTTCACACCGAGCAGTCACATCCTGCTCTCGCCCCGGCTTTCCCAGGCCGAGCTGCTGCAGCTCTCGGGGAGGCTGCAGGTCCTGCCCTCGGCCCGGCTCTGCTCAGGATCCATCCGCAGTCAGCATAATCACAGCACCACAATGACTGGAATTCAAGCTATTTTTGAGGTATTTTGATCCATGGCTCATCAATAAACCTGCCAAAATATTTTGACAGTATTTGCATTTAAAACTAATGGAGGAAGACACTCCGCTGTTATTAAAAGCCTCCATAAAATTAGAGCTGGGAATATCAGCGGCAATAGCTATTTCTTGTATTTCCAAAAAATCCTCATACTCCCTCAGTGCAGCCTAAAGCATCCTCAGTACCTAAAAGCCTGGGAAGTCAAGGTATTCCCACCTGCAGGACAAGGTACACAATACACCACACAAGTATTGCTGCTTAACAAATACTATGCCTAAGATTTACTGCACCTAAAATGCCATGTACATTCCTTTTTAAGGGTTGGCTGTGAAACCCAGGCTCTTGAAAAGAATTTTATGACTTCAAATGCATTGCAACTGTACATTTATGCGCGTCCCTGCCTCACAAATTTGTATCCATCTCTCATATCTTGCAGCTGGAGGACAGCAAAGAGGGGTCTTCATGCAGTGATGAAAGGACCCCTGGACCATCTGTTTTCCCTCTCTGCTGTTGGCCGCAAGTCTCCAGCTGAGACCAGTAAGCCAAAATTGATGAGCGAGCCCATTCAAAAGCACCCAAGAGGAATCTATCCTTGTTTATTGGTCCTAGTTCTTGCTGCCTTTCGTTAAGCACGGCTGAACTTGAGGGCGACGAGCCCACCTCCTTCCGCGGGCTGGTAGCAAAGCAATGTTTGCTGCTAGAAGCAGCTCCCGCCTCAGAAAGGCTGTCGCCTGCCCGTGCTGCTGTGCGGGCCGCCCTTCCGCACGGCGCGTGCGGGTCGGCCTGTCCTGCAGCTGCGTGCCCCACTCAGCCAAAACGCCCTTCCACAAAATGCACGTGGGCAAAAGCACCTGCTTGATCGGCTCTGCCTGCCTTCTGCTTCCCGCTGCGGGCTCCGCCACGGGCTCGGAGCTCCGTAACAGGATCCTCTTCACGGTGGCTACAGGCCCGCCCGGGCTCGGCCAGCCCTCCTCTCGCTGCCGGACTTGGGGACCAAGCGTGACCCCAATATTTGAAGCTATGTTTCCATCTTACACTCACAGAAGCGTAAGCGAGGCAGGGGAAGGAGGTAACTTCTGCAGACACACAGGTGAAACTAGTATCCTATACTCCAAACTAAAGCTGCATTCGTGGTCTTAAAGGAATATTCAATACCCTTTTAATATAGCACCAGTTTTGAGTCATGGCTATAAAAGTTCGCCGGCTGCAGTGCAATTCTTATTCTGCATCATGTTCAGCCTATTGGCTCATTCAATTTATTTCAGGCTGTGCCTCTGCTTCGATGCCAGTCTACCTTAGAGAAGCAGGCTGGTTTCCTACCAGATGGAAGCCACAAGAACTGTTGTTTTATCATTTCCAGATGCAGAGCTTGCCACCAAGGTACCTCTTTTATGCAAAAAGAAAAGAAAAGAAAAAAAAAAACAAACAGCACACACACACAACTGTGCTTGTAGTACATACCAATAATGTACAAAAATGATATTATATATGATCTGAACTATTTCTACTGTCATAATTCCCAGGCAGTGCTTCAGGACTAACAATGTAATAAGCAGACCCCGGTCCTCACGTAGAGACTCCACAGGTTTTGGATCAGAAAGGTTCTCCTTCCCCTCTCCTCATTATATGAAAAGGGGTAGCTGCACCACCCCTCGCTCCGCCTGCACAGATCCGAGCAGCACACGTTAACTCCAACAGCCGTTGCGCATCAGTCGCACAGACAACAGGTCTGCAGCATGTGTACGGCCGCGCACGTATCCCAAGTTATCAGTCAAGAGCTCGTTCCCTCAGCACAGCGAGGCCACCACGGGCAGGTGACCACGTTACTAGGAAACTCTTCCCCAGAACCAGAGTGTCACCAAGGCAGGGCTCAAATGCTTGTCTGCATCGCTGCAGACCACCTAAAATCCACTTCCTCGAGGTCATTTGGGAGAATGGAGCTTTAAGGGGAAGCCAGGGAAAGGAGGAGGCGACTCCTTTCTTCTAGCTAGTCAATACAGAACATCTGACAGGTAACATCACCAGAATATCTACCTGAGCAAAACTGCTTTAGAAATTATCAGGCTCATAAAATGAAATATATTAGGTGATCTTTCCAATCAACAGAGCCGGTAGTTAAGGTGAATCCTAAATTCCTTTTTAAATTTTAAATCTAGATGTGTAGAATTTAAAAACTAAGATGTAGAATTTAAAATCTAGAAATGTTTAGATTTATAAAAAATGGAGCTTATTGACCAAAAAAGATGAGCCATCAACAATAACTTTTCTTCATAGGACTTTAAGCAGAGGTCTAGACACAGTAACCTCTTATAACTCCTATTCAAGCAGCCAATGGCCCCTCGGGGCATTTGAAGAATAGGGTGGCTAAATCATGCCAAACAGTTTATCATCAAATAACAAAACGGAATTAGACTCTTTGTCTCTCCACGAGCCCAGCAAAGAGCACGGTTTGCAGCACGAAAAGCCTTAATGCGCTTTGCAGGGCAGGCGTTTCGCAGACTCTGGCTATTAGCCAGCAATATGTGTCACCTTTTAAAGATAATCTGGTGCAACAGCTACATCTCTCTTTATTATTTTTTCCCCTACTTTACACATGAAAATGAGCTCAGAGACTGAGAGGGCTAATTTACATTTTGGGGGCTATGTTTTCTCATGCTGTAGAGACAGGATTTGCAGCCGTGGCCGAGTGCATTTTGTTAGCAACCCGCTTGCTTTTTCCCTGAGCAGAGACACCAGGACATTTGCATCATGTAAGCAGGCAATATAGTCTAGCTTTTAATCAAAGGAAAAGCCTTTAATTATCATTCCTCCCTACCAGCGCCAGGGAAAATAGAAGAGCAATAGATCTAGAAAGCTCCTTCTCGCCAATACCAATGAAACGGCGCGAGTGCAAACTTTCAGCCACGCATTTTCAGGGCACGGTTTCTGCAAACGTGCTTTCATGAAGCTGATGCGAATACAAAATGAAAGAAAAAAGGAGCGCTAATTTTTCCCCACCCAGGTGGGCACGTGCAGCCGTAAAGAAAAGCTGCAGCGTCGCTGCCAGCAAGCTCTGCGGCAGGAGCCCGTGCCCGGGCCCTGCGGGAATTGCAGCTGGGGCCCGGCTCTCGGCAAGGCTTTCGGAAGCGGGTCCCGCAGCGGAAACTGCCCAGAGCCAGGGCACAGCTACCTTCCCAGGGAGGAAAGGGAGCTCCAGGAAGGAGATGAGACACCAGAACCCCTGCAATTATATAAAAATATAGAAATAACATAAATGAATTCATGTCTTAGAATTCTTCCACTTCGTTTTGGCTCTTGGCAAGTCACAGTTCATGGCTTCTTACTGTAAGATTAATAAAATAATACTAAAAGGAAAATGTACCCTCACCATAGTTGATTCAGTCGCCCTACTGGAGACATGAGTATAAATAATTAAACCCAACTGCCACAAAATGCAATTTCAAGTTAATTCAATAGCTAATATGGCAAATGCTGGTAATAGTAATGTGGAAAATTTAGAAACAAATCACATTTCTCACGATATTTAGAAGAGCAGAGCGAGTATTCATTCACAAAATCTCATCTGACATGTCCAATGTTGTCACATACACCATTATTTGAGTCGTCTCATGCTGCTTCCCGCTACGCTACTCTTCCATTTTCAGAGCGATATGAAAATCAACTTGCCAGAGAACCAGCTCAGTAACAACCAATTCCCCCGATAGCGCCTAATCGTGCAATTTTATCTGCTGGTCTCTCTCCACAACATTTCCCAACTCCCTTCGCCTTCCTGCTGCGATAACTCAAACAACCTATGAGGCTTCTCTGGATCTGGTAACAAGAGAGTCTTATTTTTAATATCTTATTTAAATACAACTGCTCTAGCGGGTTCAGTGCTTTGCACTCCATTATCAAATGCCTCTAGCAGGGATGGCTTACGTTGCTGCAAAGGTTTTGCCAAAGCAGTGTCAAAAGAGAGTTAATCTGATCTTTTCCTACAAAAAAAAAAAAAACAAACAGACGAAAAGCTTACAATATGAGGATGAACAGAAGAGGCGTTAGCTGCCTTAATCCCAAAGGTATGGAAACTGAAAATACCTATCCAAAATAAATAGATAAATAAATACCAATTACACACCAGGACATCAGCTTTGACTGCAGGTGCAAAGGAGTGTCTGGGACCTAACACATACCCTGCGTTAACGCTACCACCGCTTCCAGCCCCGCGGCTTGCCTCTTGCAGTGCCTAAATGGATTTAAACCCTCTATGTGGGCTGTGTTCTCGTTAGAGGGAAGCCAGGCTAGTGCAGACGAGGGAGATAAAGGTCACCCAGAAGGATGAAGCAGAAGACTGCGAACAGCAGCAAAATGGGAAGGCGGCGGGCAAGGGACCTGCGAAGGGTGATGAATATTGGAACATGGCTACTATTTGTGGTAACATTTAACCCTTTGCCCTCAATTTAGAGTCTCCGAGCCATTAAATGAATAGCAATATGCCAATAAACCAGGGTAAACACAAGTCCGGCCGCAACAACAAGCCTCTTTCCCTTAATGAGGCCCTTCCTTGTCCCTCGGACTCCAGGGGAAGCGCTTGGGCTGTCGCCATGGTCAAAAGCTGCCTGGGAAGAGTTAAAGCAGCCGGCCTGGAGAAAACAACTCCCTGCTATGGGTAGGTTTGCAAAAGATGCAGGGCATTAACATATGCAGCTACTAGCTTGAGAGCTGAGATGTATTTATCAGGAAACTATTGGGAAAAGGCAGTCCCAGGCCAGCTTCCCTCCACCTCACGGAGGGAGACACGACAAATTTGTACAGTTCAGAAAAAGCACAGATCCCACCGACCTGGGCAGCGGGGACGAGTTGGCTAGCAGGAATTACAGGTGAAAGAACAGCACACAGGATGGAGTCCAAAATATTAAGCGCCAAATTCCCCTTAGTGCCCCCAGGAGTGAAGTCCCTAACCAGTGCAGTACCCATTTCAGCACCCGCTTGGCCTGCAAAAGAGAAGGCGTGCTGCCAAATCCTGCTGTCCTAAGACTGCTCAGGCCATCACCCTGCCTGGCAGAGGAGCAGCTTCTCTAATTCCTTTTGCTCAGAAACCCACAGACAAATTAATAATGATAAAGTTCCCTGGCCCTGCACTCCCGCTGCTGATTAGCGGCAGCCATTTGCTCCTTGCCGCTCACTGGGCGTTTTCTAAAGCCCTCACGTTCATTCGAGGGCTACTTTTCCTACCCACACTAACAACATCACGAGTGACGGCGGCCGCAACTAGCTACACTCAAGGTGCCACACGTCTGTGCTTTCTACCAGGACTTCTTCTTTATTTAAACAATAGAGCTGTGCTTAATTCTAGGATCATCCCAGACCTGCGGTATCAGTATCTATTTTTTCGTTAAACAAACCAAAACAATTGCCCCAATTCTTTACTTAGCTTGTGTTAAAAAAAAGAAAAAAAAAGTATATATATATATATATATTTCCATAACTCACAGCAATGCTATAAGGATAAATGTTATGATTCGACACTGTTCAGATGCTGCTGTAACCAGGATCACACGCAGCCAAGGTGGAAAGGAAGGACTCATCACAAGTCCTTTTTTTGCTCCGTTTTCCGCTCCCTCCTCCCAGCCCTGCTCTGCTCCTCAGGTTCCTCTCTTCTCCTTTCTGCTGCTAAACGCCGCGCTCGCGTGCCGCTACGCCACCGCCTCCGCTCTGCAGCGCTGATGGGAGCCTGGACGGTGGCAACCTGGCGCGCTGCTGGCTGCGAGGCCAGCTACTGCACCTGCCACCTCCTCGGGGTCACAACACGGCTCCGTGTCCCGGCAGTTCGGCCCAGGAACAAGCAGTGCTTATGGTTACTTGGCATTTAGGCCTCCACGGCGCTGGGCCCCAGCTGCGTGCCAACGATTCCCTGCCTGGCCGCGCTGCGCTCCCCGGGGAGCACGTTATCAGCGCGGGAGGAGCCGAGTAGGGGAAAGCAGGGCCGAGGAGGGAGAATCCGGCGAGAAACACACATAGCAGCTGCTCAGGGAGCCTTGGTTTTCAAATCTAATCTCAGTTTGCGCAGGCAATGGGGGAGAAATGCCACAATTTGCATGACAAGAGCCAAGCGCACTGAATAGCGCGAATCGGTTCTGCACGAGAAGATAAAGTGGAACACACCTCATATATCAGCAGCAAGCTGGAATTCAGCTCCCGGAACGTCCCATGCTATTGATGAAAACTGACACTTTTTTATTAGTATTATTCCCCTTCCACTTAGGGCTCGGAAACAACTGAGCCATATAAAGATGCAGTTGTCCTACACAAATGGAAATGTATTTTGCTATTGGAGAAAATTACGTAAGTTATTGCAGATGAGTGAAGGTAAGAACGCTCTGCGAGCGAGAGCAGTGCCCGCTTTGAGAGGAAAGGGCAGCCCAGGGGAAAACACGCCGAGTTTGGTACGCAGTTTAACTCGCTTCAACCAAGGAAATTGCTAAAGTAAACACAAAATTGTTTTCAAGGAGAAATCTTTAAATGATTGAGTAGTTCATGACACATATCTACTAGAGATAAAGAAAAATTGGGCAATGCTGTTTATCCACAGCATTTAATCTATTCTGCACTAGAAAAGTCACTGCATGAGGTGGTTTTGTACAAAGGGGTTTTGCTTTACCAGCTGGCTTTGGCTAAATCCTTGTAGAAAGTCTTCACAAATTATCTTTTCCCTTTTCTTTTGCTAATAGTGCAAGGTTTCAATCATTGCCAGTTTCCGAATGGAAGCTCATAGGCCCCCCTCTGATGGAGGGGTTCATGGATTCAAGTCTTTCCACTGAAGGTTGCAGCATCTCAACTAAACAATTTTAAGTCTCTAAGAGGAAGAAAAAAAAATACAACCAATGATTTATTCCAGGTGTACTTATACAGGCTAGAATAAATGAAAAATGTGGAGGAAAAAAAATAATTCCATTAAAATGGAACTTCATTAAAACATATGAATGCGGAAACCAGCCTGAACAGGAGGAATTAACTATTGACACATTTTTTTTTCCCCAAAGAAGCTGGCTGAATGATTGGGGATGAATGATTTATATGATAATACTACCAAGAATGGATTTTCTCCCCCACTGCTTGTAGGGGATCCTATCTGACCGTTAGCAGATCCTAAAGTAGAATGATTAAATCATACGAGTAACAAAAACTCAACTGAATATTTAATTGGAACATCACACGGTCTTTTTTTTCTTGGATAGAACTACTACAGCTCTTAAAAAAGAAAACAACAACTAAGACAACTGCAAAGAGTTGGGTTGTCTCTTTGCACAGCATCTAGCATTGTAAGAACTTTCAGGCTCATAACCTTATGAAGCATTTACTCACCTAGTAATTTTGACTTTTTAGCCAATAAGACTAACATAAATAGTGCTAATTAAAGAGTTTGTGGGATTTTTCCCCTCAAAATAAAGAATTCACATAATTTGAGCCAGTTCTGCTACCAGGTCTTATTTTTAGGAACAGTGCTATTAATACATTCTCCATTTGCCTGAAATGAGGACTTAAATTCCTCATTCCTGGTTAAAAATAGTAGAATTAAATCTGTTCCTCACCAAGAAGAAAGAAAAAGTCAATTCCTTAATGTTAATGAAATTAAATTGGGATAAGAGGAAACCACGGCCAGACTGCTTGTAGCTTAGACTATTTCCTTTCTATGTTTAAGAAAATCTACACCCCCTTCCAACACCATCAGGAAATCCCCAAGAAGGAAACACTGGGAAACAACATGAAAAAAAAGTCACAGCAATAGGCAGGAGGAGAAAAAAAGACATATATAAATAAACAAACCAACACATATCTCCTTCAGCATTAGTCAGGGACTTGGCTGGAAAACCTGCTTCCAGGTTAGCTTCTGCGATGCCCTGAGGCTGCAGCTTCCAGAAGGATTGGCTCATTTAGGCCTCCTTTCCTCCCACCCACCAAATTCAATCCATCAGCCTCCTATGACTTTTTATTCCTTAATCCTGTATCCGAGTTCATCTACCAAAGACACATTTTTTTCTGTTAACATGGCTTATAAGTGAGCATCGTATGCAAACCTGGAAAAATTCACATGTAAGAAAGGATCCTGAGGACAGGTCTGGGAGAATGAAGCATTATTAGTTATTCTGTGCATTAGACTACGGAGAGAAGCACAAAAGAGCTGTTACAGCCTTCTAGCAGGTAGTCTGAGATCTGTGTCTTACTCCGAAATCCACTGGTGATTTCATAAGGGAAAATTGATCTTTTTTAATTATGAACAGCACAATACAAGAACTTACACCCCTGGAGCCTTCCCCCAGTTCAGCTGCGCTGTATTGATGTCTGACTTAATACTATTGAATGTTTCTTGAGCAACACGCCAGACACAAGTGAAAAACATTAAAAATAGCAATCCCATCTTAAAAACCACCAAAGAACGCTTGCAGTGAGTCCATATCACTTGGCATCAGGGGAGGAATTCGGGATTTGAGCCCATTTCCCAGTCCAGAGCAGCTGCTCTCAGCACGGCTGCGCTCATAGAATCCACGCACAATCTTTGGCCTCATATTCAAGAGCTCTACAGAGAAGAATAGAAGTTTCTGAAAACGAAGCCAAAAGTTATGAGGCTACCCCTGAATGCCCTCCCTGCACAGCTTCAATACATCTAAGCTGCATCAAAAGCCTTCTGCCACACAAAGTGGCATCTGACAGGGTGGAAAGGAAGGATACTGATGGAAGAAAATGGATTTTTAGCCATGAGATCACTCAACCAAAACATTCCCTACCCATTAAAAAAAATAAAATCACAGAGAAGTGATCTGGGAATTTGCATAGATACGATTTCCAAATTCTTTCTGATTTCGTACAAATGCTCTATTACAAAACACTCCCAAAAGCATTAAGGCAACTACGGTGTGAAAATTATCATCTATCTATCCCCCATCGTGCCTGGAAGGAAAACTACAGAGGGAAGGAAGTCCCTAACTCAACCATTCCAGCAATACCGTTTTATGGCAGATGTCGCCTCCGAAAGGGAAAGAAAGCAGCAAAGCAATAGTTTTTGCAGGCAGCATCCTGCAAAGTCAAATGAAGGCATCTAGCTAATGGGATAGCAGAGCAAATTCCAAATTCCAGACTTCTAGCCATGAGCAAAAAGAACCCTTTATTTTTGTTTGCTTGCTTGCAATCCCCAAAGAGCAGCGAGAAGATGTCCTTGCTCATTTGCTCGGCGATGGCTGGGGAATCCCGGCGTTGCCGCGCTGGAACACGGCAGCGCCCCTCGTCTTACGAGGGGGTTTGCCCAGGCAGGGCACCGCTGGTTTTCCTTAGCGGTCCCACTAACATCACCCAGTCTCCAGCTAAAAGGACCCCAGAAGCCGGAGCCCTTCCTGTTCGTCCCAGCTATCTACGGCTCTCTGGCTGCACCCAAGGAAGTGAGAGCAGAAGCAAGCTGAAGGAGTTTGGCTTTTGAAGCTGCCGTTAAGTCGTGTTTGCCTAAGCTGGCAGCATCAGAAGTGATTTATTTCCAAAAAACAACTCTCCATTTGGGAGTGATACAATGTAATATTACAGGATTGTTTTCCTTTGCAGAACAGTATCGTAGCCTGAGGTCTATTTTCCTGCTCCCTAGTGAAACTTGTATCAATGCATATTACTGCTTCCCAACAATAAGTGAATCATGACATTGAGGCGGCGCTTTGATGGTGGCTCTGGTAGCAGTGATTGCTTGAGAAATTCTTCTCCCTTGCATTTTCCTGCACTCTGTACAACCCTGGAACACCTCCCCAGGGTTGTGGGTGCTGCTGTTGAAGGCCACACCGTGATCAGCAAGAAAAATTAATAGCCATTAATCAGTTCTGAAAAAGCTCAGCCCGTAGAGCCGTATCTTCTAGCAGACCTGCCTGCAGAGCACACCTTTGGCTTGGCTGTCCCGGGTTTACGAGGGGACTCATTTCAGGGTTACAGAATCAGGCGCTGGTAAAAGCAGGCGGCATTTAAGAACTTAGGGAAAAATGAAAATAATGATCCGGGGAGAAAAGAAAGAAAGAAAGAAGTCAGATATGGTCCTCAAGCTGTAAAACCACCTTTCAGAGATGCCCACCTCTGGCTCTAGAAGATAACAGGTCACTCAGGAATCTAAAATAGCTATCTGCTGTGATGAAAAAAATATATAATGTTTTCTAAACAGTTATGTTCTGTTTTTGAATTCTCCCTCTCCCTCAGGATTAGCCAAATCTAGGTGCCATCCATGTACACACTGCACGTCTGCGTGATTTCCCAGCCTCTAGGGATGGCTAAATAGCGATGTGAGAAATACGCGGAAATTGTACCAGCCTTGACACCTGGGTCCAAATCCTCAGCAACGCGAAGGTAATTCACATGTCTTTATATAATCAGTATGCAAACTGGGGCCTGCCTGCCCCCCTCGTTGCACTGCCCCATGCAGAACATTTTTCCTATCCGCCTGCCCCTCGCAGTCCAGCCAGGGCATATGGAATATGTAGGTACTGATCCCGCGTTCCCAACAGTGCCGCGCTCCGGTCCCCAAGGCAGCCGGGAGCTGGTGATGCCAGCCGCAGCACTGCTGCTCTCTTGGCACCGTTTTCCAGAGCCACGGAGCAAACGGGCTCCTCTTCCATGTGTTCACGAGCGACACTGCCAAGCTTTGGGCACCGGCCTTGGGAATCGAGCCAGACGGATGATTTCTGCTCTTGTTCTGTTTTATGACCTTTTAAAGCAAAAGAGCATGAGCTGTAAAAGATTAATACTGCCCTTAACTGAAGGGATTAGTATAGGGCTATCATGCAGCAGTAAAACAAGCTCAGATTTAGTAACCTACAAGTGAAAGGAAAAGGAAATTATCAGGAAATCCAAGTTAGAACTGATTTGGAAAAGTAAAAGTATCCTACCACCCAATACACACACTTGAGGTCAAAGGAGAGACTTTAAGGAGTATTAACCTAAGGCAAAAAAACAAATAGTTGCAGTTGGGTTCATGGCACTGCCGAGGGTGGCTGGGTATCCAAACCAACCGAGGAAAGCGCAGCCTTTCTGGACAAGCACCAGCTCACCAGTCCTGCAGCCTGCTAGGCCTTCAATATCATCCCGGGTGCAAATAGGAAGCCTGGGCTCGTCTGGCACGTTTAGCACGAGCAATCTGCTGCATGCTTTGCCATGAATAATTAGGAGCTGTGTCAAGCGGTGCTGTTTCAAGGTACCTTTCGTTACGGCTTCGCGAGTCCAGCCATTTACAACCGGAGTAAAAACACGAGATGTCAGAAAATATTAAAAAATACATACACACATGTATGTATATAAACACATGGCCCTGCACTACAGCAAGGGACTAAAACAGATGTAGCAGAATTTGAAACAAAGACCATCTCCAGACGAGCTAAAAAGGTATTAAGTTGTACTACGAAAATGCGTCCATCTGTGAAAGTAGGCGTTGCTTGACACTACTGCACAAAACATTTCTCTGCTTTCTTCTTAGTGGGATTTCAACACAAAACCTTGAAACTACAAAACTGAAGTAGCATTGTGAGCCATGAGTACTCACCAACTCAAAGTATGCACAATTCAAAACCACCTTGTCTTTAATTATAAAAGAAACGTCAGTAGAAGAAAACAAGAGATACTGCAAAGAAAAAAAAAGGAGGGGGGGGAATAGACTTGTTTTCCCACGAGATTTCTTCAGCATTGATTGCAAGTCCTATCATCTTTAGAGGTTTTAGGGAATCCCAAGAAGGTACCAGAACTCAAACCCGGCGCGAGCTGCATCTGATAAAGGTTCCTGGCACAGGGGCAGACGCTGAAGTCACCAGCAGCACGCTATTGACGCGGAACTCAGCAAAACAGACTAACAAAGAAAAAAGACCACTCTCTTTTTAATTTAAATAAAGCTTCAGTGGCCCAAGTGAGATGCAACCCGCCCAGCAGCAGGACAGGGCAGCGCCGCCTCCACGACGTGCCCCATCCAGGCAGCTCCAATGGGAATGCGATGCCTTCCAGGGAAACCTGAACCAGGCCTCATCATCCCACGCCAGACAAGCCCGACGGAATTGAGGAGTTAAATGAGTCAGGGTTGGTGTCTAAGCCGCATAATTAGTCTAATTCAACCATTAACCCGAGGAGGGAGGAGCTGCTTTAAGCACAAGTGAAACAGTGAATGAATCATTCCTTGGCAAGGACAGTGGCGATGCCGCAAACACAAGTTCTGTTTTGTTGGGAGACTTAGATTAAGTCTAAAAAGAAGAAAATACACAAGTTACCAGGTGATAGGACACTAGGTGCTAAGTGTTGAAACCCTTAGATAATCTACCATCATCCAACAAGATTACAGAAAAAAGTATCCACATTTTAATTGGGCCAGAACCAATGATTACCCCTGCTATGAAATAAATCACTCTTTGTATTTTTAATCAGTGATTAATTCAGGACCGTGCTTACCAAATTCTTACCGTTTCTCTACTGAGGTAGAGAAGCCCTATGGCTCACAAAAAACGAGTGACATTTTAAGTACAAGCTTTCACACACCTATGAAGTCACGTAAGAGTTATTAGCACATCTTCAAGAGCAAACTCATCTAAAGCCACCGTAGAATCCACCTCTGCAGTAACTACTGATGGAAACCACAAGGGGAATCATTACAGGACCTGCCAAATAAAAAGCTCTTCTGCTGCACCGTGGCCCAACGTGTCTCAGTATTAGATATTAGAAACCCCTGCTTTTTTTTAATTGTTACTTATGCTTTGCATTTTCTTGTTTTATTGATAGGAGATGAGGGGAAAGGAGATGGGAGTACATGAAGCTTAAAAATCCACAGGCTGATACTAGAGAATCGAGGAAAATTGGCTCCTTTGTATTTGTATCATAATTATACTCTCGACAGCTGCAAGAATTTGCTCTTCATGGAGGACTGAAAAAACACATATGGACCCCAAGAAGTCATACCAAGTCTTCAAACCTACAGAGGGTTTGTAAAACAACAGCCCAGGCATGGAAAAGCAACACAGCAGGACCAGCTGCAGGGGACAGGTGTAAAGGAAGATGATTACTCCAGCTTGAAGGAATAATGATGATTAACTGTCAAAGAGGAGGAAAAAATAAAACTGCACTGGTAGCCCCTGCAAGGCCATGTCAGAGCACATAAAGCCCTTTAAAATGTTCCTAGCTGTACAGGAGGGAGTGATGGATCCCCACCAAGCCAGCCTGCAGGACCTGGGCAGCCTCGAGGATTGGAGAACGGGTGCTGGGGAAAAGCAGCTCAGCAGCCTCCGTGAAACTGCAGTTTCTGTAGGAGCTTCTGCTCGGATTGGCACCGGAGGCACAGCCGAGCTCTGCTGACCACAGGCAGCGCCAACCTGACGGTGGCTTCATCTTGCTACTGCACCCGAGGAAGGGGAAAAGAAAGAAAGTCACAGCACCAGCAAGGACAGCTGACCATGAGCGATATGAGCGTGATATGGGGATACACTGCCTAAAAGTTGAACACCAAAAACGCATTTCAGATTTCTCCCAGCCAATGTCTATTCAAGGTGGCAGCCGATTTGTTTTTGATGGTAAATCCCTTAAGGGGCATCCAGGGCTAAATCTGTATGTTCAGAAAAGCCCCATTCAGCACCAATCCCATGTTAGTGCAGTAGCAGGCAACACACAAAAAGTATTTCCAAAAATACGAGAGATTCAACAAAGATAGCAAAATAGCTGTTTTACAACACAAATATGGCACAGGGCTTTGCTCTTCCTCCACACAATTCCTCTTAGCAACCTCTCCAGTCACCAAGAAAACCATCAGCCACAACACACTTTTTTGTTAGCAGTTCCTCCAAGTCCTTGATAAGAGCCAGCCACATGCTGTCAAGCTGCTGTCAATGCTGAATTGATTTTGCCCGCATGACATTTCAGTCAGAATTTATGCTGTTTTACCTCGCAAGCAGTATCTGCTTCCATTCTGTCCTGTTCTGTCCGCACAGCACGCTCTTTATTAGGTTTGAAATCCCTCAATTGAAGTAGTCTTTGAACTGTGGCTGCAGAGGCTGGTTATATCATTGCTTGGATTGGTTAGCGTGCATTTCATCTCAGAATAAAATAAAGTGTGTGCAAGTGAACAAGAGTTTCTGCTCCACTGGTAGCATTCACGCAAAAGCGCTACTTACACTTGCTGCTTCGTGGGCAGAGTCTTGCCTAGTCCTTTACATAAATTCGGAGCCTGAAATATCTGGCATTTATTTATTCTAGTGTCTGCCAGGGAGGTTTATTTTTGGAGCAACAGCGATGGCTTCAGTCCTTTCTCCTCCGTTTTCCACTGCACTGGATCTGGTATCGCAAGCAGGGGCAACGCTCCGAAACCAACACGCTCATACAGGTGCAAGCTCGTGCCGGATAAAACGCACGCAGAAGTGTGCATTAATTAACAAAATTAACCCGTCCAATTCCTTTTCTATCAGAACACAAGCTGTTCCAGTATTTTCTTCGCATTAAAAAAATAATAATAAATAAAATGATGTATGGAGATTCTGCAGAGCCTTGAACAGTTTCAATCCCTCATCCAAGGTACGCCTGGGTGAATACTCGACATAAAGCTCACCACACATCTAGATGCATTAAAACAGAAAGAGCACCTTAGCACGCATCATTTTGCTGTTTATAAACACCAACGGATGGCATGTATCATTACATCCAGTTCAAAAGAAGCTTACTCAGGCAGCACATCTTTTAATATCAAATATACCACAATTCTGACCTCCACAGAGCAGAAACAAAGCAACAGATAGGCAAATTACCATTCGTTTGCTTTTAAGTTGCATTCAGGTCGTTACTGGAAACAGGTGTATCAAGTCTAGGATGCCTTCTGCCATATGCATATTTAAGTGGCAATTTCGGCAAGTCTGAGATCTAATTCCTCAGTTCCCTGCACATTTTAAAATCCACCTTAAAAAAAACAAAACAAAACAAACAAAAAAAACACTTTGTAAAGTAGCCATTTCATATAGAAACATCCCTACTCACACTCGCAGGCAAAATGCACAGGGTCAGCAGTTACTTTTTTTTTTAGGTTTCTTCAGTGTCTCCTGTGTTCTAAGACTTTTGCACACACTTGCATACCACACTCATATAGGTACAATACTTCCCCTTATTATTTAATCCCCTGAAGCTATAACTGAAAAATGCTAATATTACCTTGCATGCTTGAAGCAGCTTGTTAAAAGAAAGGCAATTTTCTCATATGGCAAAAGATTCCAGTCCCATGAGATCCTCCAGTTAATTTATAAAGTAATGTAATCATAATTAAAGCAAAATTGCATCTTACCCAACCGTCATGTTTTGCAAGACGGATATAGCTAAAAAATAAAAATCTACATTGCCGCCGGGAACGGAGCAAAATGGCATTACAGGAGGGGGAGAAAGGGGGAATTAAAGGCGGGAAGCTGCCCCTCCGCACTGGAGGTAACGGGAATTTCTGCAGTGCTGGCTGAGGACCTGGGCGAGTGGATCTCCTTCTTACCAGCCGGCAGTAAGATTCCCTTGGAAAAATGTTATTCCAGGAGGCCACCCACTCCTCCAGCCGACTACAGCGATCCCAGAGCAGAGCCTGTGCAGTTCCCTGCTCGGGGCTGGGGTTTCAGGGAAAACACCAGGATTCAGAAGGCAAAAACCAGGAGCGTGGAGCAAGCGTCACTAAGAGGCAGCCCCTCGCGCTGCCCAGCAGACGACACGGCACGGAGCACATCGAACGGACAGGAATACTGGTAGGTATGTCCACCAAGTAAAACGCGAGCGTGGAAGGCCTCCGATCCCAGAGATTAACATCAATTTTATATGTTATTTCAGAATTTCAACATAAAACAATGCTTACTTCTCAAAATTCGGGAAAAAACAATAAATCAATTTCCCCCCATAATTTCTCCCAGGAAACAACTTCTGGCCTATTCCAATAGAAGAACTAAGAGATTTAAATTCCTGCTTGGAATCCTACATAGAATTAAAGAAAATTGCTCAACAGCATGTTTATTTTTCCCGTATTAAACAGCCAGAGAAGCAGCTATAGTGGATGGAATCAAGTATTATGATCAAGCTACCAGAAGAAGAAAAAAAGCTGTATCATATTCCAAAGCCAACATATGTTTGGGTTCCTCAGGGTCCTGTCTCTTATGCACTTTAATCTATTTTCCAATCATCCCAACAGAGGGCAGTGCTATCCGCACTCGTAAACACATCCCACGCCTCAGCTCGGAACTGAACGGGCACCTGAAATCTTGCTAAAGAAAAAACCAACAACCCAACAAGTAAAGATCTTAAACAGTATTGCCAAAATAGTTTTAAACCTCGGAGAAGCTGATTTGCACAAAACCTTGAATATTCATTTATTAGTATAGGTCCCTCTTTATCAGTTGGGTTTTCTGATGTATGGGAGTGAAGGGCAGTTTAAAAAAAATTCCACACACATATATACACCTACACATTTTATTTCATATATATATATATATGCATACACACACAGATATATACATATACACATATATATGACAGTTTTCCAAGCCATTCTCGATGGGAAGCACCCCCATAGCAGGTACCAAGGCTCAACACAGTCAGGAGGTCTCTGCTGTGCTTATCCATAGACTCTCACGCTTGTTACACAGCCCATGGGGAAAACAGCCTTCAGATTTTAGGTTGTTTCCTGAAGCAATAATAAAATAAATATTCGACAAAAAACCCCACTGAGTTTACAGCTCAAAAGTTCTTATAATCCAAACCAGGAGGTCTTTCCCTTTAAGATGTCAGTATAAATCATAACCTGAAACTACATCTGTATGTATGCATGTATATATGTATTTTATCTTATGGAGCCTGCCAGTGAAATAAACTGAGCACACTGTTTAGACTTTAAAATTATTCAGTCTCTGCTTCATTTTTACAGCAGGCTTTGGAGAGCATATTTCACCACCTTTCTGCTCTCCTCGCGAAATGCTTAAAGCACAGTGGTTAAAACCTATGCCATCCGCAAGACTACTTTTCGTTTGACAGTAACAGCATTAAATAAGCAATATTTTAACTCTTTATTCCTATTACCTCATTTAGCATCAAGACACCTACAGCCACTGAACCAGGGCAAGCACCAACACGAGACATGAGGTCTCCAGCACACGTGGTCATTCCTTTCCCTTGGAAGCAAGGATGGAGCGGCCACCTCGTGCCCTGGGAGATGCTTAGCCGCCTACCACGCTGCAAGTTGGAGAAATCGCTGCCAGGACCTTGGCATCGAAACGCACCCTATTTTCGTTGCCGTTTGCGCCACGGGCTATTTAGTATTCCGGGTCCCTCCTACATAACCGCTTTCCCCAGGTGCTACGGGGCAGGTTTTCCCTTTCTTGCCGTGACTTACAGGTCAACGCGGGGAGTCCTGGAGCCCAAGGGGGAACCCAGCGCCCGGGAGCAGCAGCCCAGCTGGCTTCTCTCCGAGGCTGCTCGTTAGAGGCTGTTCCACCAGGATTTGACAGCCTGCCTGTACGACCACGTCTCCACGGGGATCTAGTACCATATATAACATAGAAATGGGTTACGTGGTCAAACAAGGCACATTGCAAGTGCTGAGCCAAAGAGAACAGCAAGGATGAGCGAGAGCTTCCACTTCATTTCTTTGGGAGGGAACGTAGGTTTCCTTAAAAATGCCTTTCAAAAATAATAACCCGTTGACAATAGAACAACAGGATTTCAGAAATGAAGCAGAGAACCTAATTTAGCCCCAAAGACTTTCATTACCAGTTATGATGTGCAAAAATGAGAAAACACAGCTTCATTTTCAGAACATATTGCAGCTTTGCTCAATTGGCAGTAACTGAAACATTTTTTTCCTACTTTGCAACCACAGATGTACTCTTTAGTAGAATTCTGGTGGATTTTTTCATTGTAATAAGTTGCAATCACTAGAATAATTACTCTCTCCAAAGAATTTTCTCCAAAAAATTCTCTGTTAATCAGCCTTTTCCTAGCCTTTAAGTGGTGTAAAGACATAATACAAATGAGACAGAATGGAGAATACTGAGACTAAGTCCAAATTTTGAATTATTCCAAGGTCTCCAGATAGCAAAAGATGATCAAATGCGCTATTATAAATTGAATAAGGAAAGCATAATAACCAGTACTCATCAACCACAAAGGCTTCTTTTTCTTTTTATTCCCCAATAAAAGAAAGACTTTATAACATTTCTATAAAGTGACTTTTGCATGTATGGCCAAAAATAGCTAATCAAACTATAAGCACATTAATGTAGGGTCTCGCCACAGCCTGCAGCTGAATCCAGAATTCATATTTTCCACTTTCTCCTCCCATCCATGGGCAACTGTCCTTCCAAGCACAGCGAACTGTTCAGCTGGTGGCTGTGGATGCTCAGGTAGTGTTTCAACCTTGAAACATGTTTACACAGACCTTTCTGTTTTGAAAGGTCTCCCTCGCTCTTCAGAGACAATGCATTTACAGGGAAGAGGTGCTGAAATACTCCTCTTTAGTATGCAGCTGAGGATTTTGTTATGGGTGACACCATCTGGCTGAGCTAGCGGCTCTAAGTGAATCTATCAATTTTAAAAATATAAACTCCAAAACCATGCCTAGAATGTATTTATACATATCTCATACACACACCTTCCACTGTGCTATTATTTGAAATCTATTACCAAAAAGTGCATTTTTTTAAGCGCATGCTCAAAATTTCTAAAAAATAAAAAAGTCCCAATTATTTATAGCTTTGCTGATCTTTGTATGAAAACAAGGCTTCTGGCTTTATCACGTGAATTTTAACAGATGCAGTACAAAGCACTTTGTTGATATTAATGTGCTTACAGCTTATTACACAGAGTTAATTAAAATTTGAATAAAGTAAAATCTGGAAATGCTGCATGTCTAATTTGTCCACCAGAGCAGCCTGTATAATAAATAGCTCCATAAGAGCATTACGCTCTCACAAAGCGGCATATGACTCCATTCCAGCGCTATTAATTTCTAAGAGAAAGCGCAAAAGCCACACGGCTTGGCGAGCAAACCATCAGCTCGTCATCCCCGGGGAGCTGCCTCATCAAAGCGCCTCAGCTCCAGCCCGATTCCATTGCGGCCGGCTCTTCCTCGAGCCGTATCCGTAAGCAGCCTACGGGAGCGAGGCGTGGGACACCTTGGGAGCTTCGGGGAGCAAGTCAGCAGCATCAGCTCTCCTGCTGTAAGGAAAGCCCCAGCAAGACACAGGGATGCACAAGGGCAGGTCCTTCAGCGCGCAGCCTGGAATTCAAGCTTCAGGAGCACACAAACACCGCGGTGTCCCCCAAAGGGGCCATGGACGGGCACTGGCCTCCCCGCCGCGTAATGGGCCACCGAAAAGCTGGGCCCCGGGGCTGCACGGCGAGCTGGGTGACGGCTGCCGTGGGCCCCA
>NW_010586715.1:232091-245798 GCF_000705375.1 Tinamus guttatus | reverse complement strand
CAGCGGAGCCGGCCCCCCCGCGCCGTTCCCGGCGGCCGGGGCAGCAGCGGCTCTCGCTGCCTCCGCAGCAGGCTGCTCGCCTCCCTTAGCCAGGCTCGGGCCAGCAGGCGGAAGGGATCCCGCGGGAAAGGCCACGCTAACGATGAAATAGTGTTCATTAGTGGTTATCCCAGAAAAGTCTGGGCCCAGTGTTTTCCAAAGATTTATTGCAGTATTTAGCCTTTTTCTTAAAATCCCCAGGGTCTTATGACTACAACAGAGTTTTAAAGTTTCCCTTAAAGCACAACAAAACAAAACGAGGAAGGTTTTCATACTGACCATCACATCGGGGAGACGAGCATTTGCCTCAAAGGCTCAGAAAACCCCAAATTCAATACGTGTCACGTTTTAAAACCTCACGACGGGGGTGGTTTGTCTTTTGAGCCACACTCTTGCTTTCTGAAAGTTTGGGGCAGAAAAATATAAGCAGTCATAAAGGGGAAGGCAGGAGCAGCTGAAGGTACAAACTCGCACCCCTCATCCATTTGCTCCTCAGGAAAGTTACTCCTGGGTTACTCTGCACCAGCCAACGCAGCCCCTGTAGGAAACACCTTGGGGGAAAGTTGTACCTCTTAGTGGACACAGGACAGAACAGCAGCTTGATGCACTATAAAACCTATACAATTTTGGGCATATCCAGATTATGAAGCAAAAGGAAGCTCCTCACTCTACTCTTAAATGGAAATGACTGAAGACGCTATACTCAGCCTGCAAGTTCTGTTCTCTTAAGCTGCAGCTGGAATTGGTTTGCGTTGTGGAACTGATTGCCAAGAGGCAAGCTTCAAGGTTCTGCCAGTAGCGGGTTTTTATTGCAAGCTTCTGTAATTCCACATTTAGACACATAATTTTATAATCTGTATGTAATCAATACCTAACTCTCCCATATTTCAGCATTATCATTATATCTATACTGTGATCATGCTCTTTTCCCATCAACAGGGTATCACAAATCTAATAACTCACGGCACAGAAAAAGACGACACATGCAAGTCAAAGGAATGAAAACAACCCTGTTCTCTCGGTTTCCCTACCTTGCACGAGCCCTTTGGCTCCATTTGATTCAGTACAATCAAGAGAAACCTGGGTCCACTATTTTTAATTTGATGTTAGGGGGAAGGGATATCCTATGGCCAAGACACAGTGCAGGTTTATTTCTCAACCCAAGATATCCTAGTCCCCTCTCCTGCAGGATATCTAAATAATAAGACAAATAAGAAATAAAGATTACGAAATCAGACAGCCTACAAGTACTTCCCCCCGCTCTCTGAATGAAAATCAGCTTTTCTTTTTTCCCCTCCATTAATGTAACCAATTTATATTCTATGACTTCGCAATGTTTCCCGATTTAAACATCATTTTAATTTCACTACACTTTTCTACGGGGGATTCTTGTTTAAATTCTATTCAGAACACAAATATTGCTGTAAATCATACTGTTGTGGAGATGTACTGATCCCATCAGTTCTGTCAGTCTAGTATAGCACTTAATACAAGGTTTAAGCATTTTCCATTATCTTTACTGTGACGTGACTTCCATGAGGCTTATTTATAAACCCTATCACCAGTCTGAAGGAGATTCTCAGCAGTCACACAGGCTGGCAGGACGCCTTGACAGCAGAGATTCAAATTGCATATATCGCATATATATGTTTCTGCATTAGAAAAACACAAGGAGCAGCAGTGAAACACACACCACTATCAAGATGAGCTCAAGTGGTGAGAAAGAGAAAGGAAAAATGAGGTATCTAGCTATACACACACCACTATCAAGATGAGCTCAAATGGTGAGAAAGGAAAAATTAGGTATCTAGCTACGGTTGTAGGGTATAGTGAAAGCTCCACAGTGAGAAACCCTTCACAAGACCGAGAGCCTAAGGCTTCTGCACAGACCTCCAAAAACTAAAGTCAAATTCATGGCAGTAGGAAGAGATCATAAGGCCTTTGCTGACTTTTATTGAAATAGCTCCTTATAATTCCAGCTAGACAGACTACCAGGTCTCCTCCTACACACACCCACCTTGATTTATTTTATTATAGGGTGACCTTTATCTTCCACACCAAAGAAAAGCTAGATCTAAAGTAGATAAACCAAACATTCCCCCAACTTCTGCCCTCCAATATTTCATGGTTTACAACCCCAAGAGGACTGTGAAGCTCACCAAGAGCCGGTGCCTTAAAACCTCTGCAAAAGCCCTGCAAGCAGGAGGTGAACAAGCAGCTTGGTGGTTACAGGACTGAGCGCAAGGGGAGCGCTAGGGCAGAGAGAAATGCTGGCAACCTGCCTTGGTGTCGGCTTAAAAGCTGACTGTTCCTTTTCAAATTTCCTCGAACCAAATGCTCCGAAGCATCTTCATATAAATTCTGCTGCATAATCAAGTACGGATATCACAAAATGCCAGACTGCCTTTGAAAATGCACCATCTCAACCAAACGGCGAGGACTTTCAGCTCCCCTGGCCTATACTTCCTATGTGAGCACAGCTCAGTACAAATAACGCTATGAAATTCCATAGGAGAAAATGTCACCCCTAAATCGGGGGTTGGACTGCAGTGCCAATCTGCCGTTAGACCAAATCCTTGGATGCAGGTGACATTCGTGAGACAGCTCTTCACTGTGTAGCCAAGTTAAAGCTCACTTCATTAAATTCGCGTTTTGGCAGGTCCTGGCTGATTGTATTTGACGGTTTCTATTCTTAAACCCAAAAGTTCCAGGTCAGTGGTGTATTTCCCTCTCATAATCTCCAAGGTCTTGGCATATTCCGGTAATGAAAGCTGTTGCATCCTTTTTTTTTTTTTTTTTTTTGGCCAAGGTAAGTAAAATAGCTGTTATAGTTAGTAAAGCTGGAAACAGTAGTTGGAAATAGTAGCTCCAAATATAATGACACTAGAAAAAAGCACATTTTTAAGAGGCACATTTTTCCGTCCTATTGTAAAATGAGAGCCTGCCAGCAAAGGAGCAATGCACTTCTTCAGAACAGAAACAGCATTTATTCACATCAATACCTAAAACAAGCATCTTGTGTTTGTTGCAAGCATCTTAACATCATTTAATAGAAGTCCTTTGCAGTAGTAGCCCTTTAATGTGTTAACAATACTAAGTACATTCTTAAAAGACAAATATAAGCTATTAATATTTTATGTGCTAAAAGTCTTCAGAAGTCTTTGGTATTATTGATTACTTAAACCCATTAAGGGCTATTTTGAACCTAAATAGCTAGAAATGACTGCAAAGTAATTTGAGCCCAGTGGTAATAGTTATTTTGAGAGAAAGCCATTTTCGCTGAACACTTTTAGGCTACCACTCGTGATAGTGCAATTGCATTTTTAGATGCAGTAAACGGTGACTCCTAGGAGAGCTGTCCAAAAGCCTTTTGGGCTGGTTTCATCTCACAGTCCATTTTTTGCCCTATTCTAAATCATTTGAAGGTTCAGCTCTTACCATGTTAAAAATCAAGTGAAGGTCAGGAAATCTGTGCCATTTTCTGCTTGCAGGAATTGCTAAAGGTGGAAAGCAAGCACTAGCTCACTCGCCTTGGCTTGTTTGTTTGCTTTTAATATATGTATTTTCTCTCCTCTCTCCAATATTTAATTTTAGTAGAAGAAAAACTAGATGCAACTTCTGTTTTTCCTTACACAGATAAGGTCAGATATCAAACATGGATTTAAATCAAGAAGAAATGTTTTGCCAAAATGATCTTTTGAAGTTAAAAAAAAAAAAAAAAGTTAAAATACATGGAGTGCTAAAATAAATGGATTTAAAGTAAGATTTTTTTCTTTAAATAAGAATTCAAAATAAGAACCTTCTTCCAGAGAATAGCCATTACCCTGGAGATAAAGAGCAACTGCAAAGAAATTGGGGATAAGTAAATAAATGACAAAAGCATGCTACTTTGCTCATTACAGGCTATATGCCTTTCTTTTGCCCAATACTTGATCTACAGCTAATTGATTCCTGGTTATTACTAAAGAGAAACTGCTATCTCATGAGGGAAACAGATTTTTTTTTAGAGGCAATAATTGTATCAGACTAGAACACATATATATAGGGCAGAAAAACCTTTATCTGAAAAATCTCATCTACAGTTGCTCACTTCATCTCCCTGGAAGGCAGGGAGAGTCGTTCCACCCGCCTCCTTTCTTAAAGGCCATGAAATGCAGGGGATGGAAGCTAAGTGCACAAAAATTATAGAAAAATTAAATGGGCAAATTAATTTGCCTGCTCCAAGCTACTGACATCTGGTATATCTAGAAGATTTATATTATGCAATGTAATCCACTAGGATAATAAACAGTATATATCTTCCTAGAAATAATATCCAAGAAATACTGACACAATATGGGCTAAATTCATAATCACTCTTTATCACAACAAAAGCAAGAGAAAGCTGCGTGTTATCACCATCAAATAAACACAACATGAGCAGTGTGTGCTTACTTCCAAAGTGGCTATTTTGCCCAATTCCATTAGGATGGAAACCAGGTTACAAAATGCTTTGATCTGTCTCTCCAGAGCTGTGAATCGTTTCCCGCAGCACAATATATATTCCAAACACATTTAGGAGGCGACTGATGATATCAGCATCAAAACCTTAGAGCCGAGAAGCAGGTAAGATGCTTACTACCAACCAGACCCCAGACTTAAAGACTGTCTTCATCAAGGAGCACTTTTTCTTGCTTTTCCTCACCCTGCTTACAGCTGCCTCAGCTTTTGCTGAGAAATAGCTGGACAAAACTACCTACAGCTCCTGCATGTGCATGAACAGAAGAAAATCACTCAATTTTTCCTTCAAAATTACCTTTCAGAACAACCACTTGCTCCTGTCCTGGTCACAGCTGATTAACCTCCACGATCAGGATCCGCTGTGACTGACAGTGACTCCCTATCTCCTTTCGCTCAGGCCTTACCATTAAAAACCAAATTATCTAATGCAAGACAACAACCACAAAGCCCTGGGAAAAGAAATATAATTTGCAAGATAACAATAAACAAGGAGGCTTCATACTCAGAAATTTTTGCCAGCCGCAAGGTTGAGTAAACACTGCCAGCTGACACCAAACACGTCTAACAAAATCTTAAGCGTAAGATCTACCTCTGCGCTGCAGCTGCTGGAACGGCAGAACGCCGCGTTGATGCTCTCCCGGGACATAACGCCACTGGAGCAAGTCCCTAGAAGGCAGGTTGGTTTTAGAGAAATTCTAGGATTTTTGACTTGCTCAGGTCCCCGCGGCATGGGTGAAGGATGAAGATACTGGAACCGTCTAGAGTTAACCCCTTAATACCAGGCTGCCTCCCTGAGATTCACACCCCAAGAGGAGGAGGGCAAGGCTTCAAGATGAGCCTTGCTTGGGCCCCAGGACCTGACCTTGAGACACAGAGGCCTCTTCTCAGTCCAGTGACAGTGGTGACTACTGTGGCCTGGACTATCTCCTCCCTGGCAGGACCTTGAGAGACAAGGACAGGACCCAGTGAGGAATGAGCCGATGCCGGCCCCCGATATAACTTGCCAACCCTCGCACCATCCGTAAGAGCTACTAAGACACTACCTAGGCTTTTCTATTGTTGACACCATTCTTTGCGACTGCCAAAAGTCATTCTTGTTCTTTAGCAGAAAGAAAGAATATATTAAGCAAAGAATTGAGTCTATTTACAAAAGCAGGCATTGAGGCTTACCAAAAACAAAACAAGAAAAAAATTCACAAGTCTATTGCAAGGTGTGTCCCATCTTCTGATATCTCTAACCAGAAAAACAGTCTATTGCCCTGCTCAGGAATTGTGATGGAAAGTTTGTTTTTCCCAGGTTTTTGTTATTTTGTTCACTTACTCTTTTGACAGCCCGACAGAAAACACACAGTGCACACACAATATACAGGGAAGCATTGTGGTTCCTAGGAGAAGGAAAGCTTCTCTCCCAGAAAGTCAAATGAAGTACTACAAAGTGTTACAGATGCCTTGCAGTACAATTTGTACTCTTCCCCTGCAGCAGAAAGAAACCTTCCTACGTGGAGTGCTCCGAGAGCAGCCTCCTCAACCTGCAATGGGAAAACTTCCCCTCCCCTGTTTCTTCCTCCTTAATGTGTAACATTTCCCACCTTGCCGCAATTCCAGTGCTGCTGAAGAAGGGTTTCCTTCCTGAGCAGTACCATCCATCATGGGTGATTAGGAAAGCTGATGAGATTTTTCCTAAAGTCAAGGAAAAGGTACATCAGGCAGAAAATGCATACACTGCCTTGTGTTCTGCCCAGGAGTTCCCCGGGTTACTGCTGGGCATCCTCTGATCTCTTCTTGCTGCTTCTCTCTCCAGTCACACTATAATCAGCTACCAGGACTGTGACAATGACAAGGCTACACACATATTAGGGCATCCATGGCAGTGCAAGGCAGAAACAAGAGGATTCTGTCCCTGTGCAGATCTACTAAGATACACTGAGGAAATAGCGAAATTGAGAGAAAGCGCAGTTTCTTCTGAAAATTTGTGTATTCTTGCACAATTTCTTGTCTTCTTACTTGGAGCTCTCTCCGCACATACTATGTCCCATTCTTGGGAGACAAGGCAGAAGTTCATCCACAAAAGCATACTTCAGGATGGAGCAGGATCCTCAGAGCAGAAGGGGATGGCTGCTCCTTCAGAGGGAACACCAAGCAATCTTTCTACTTCCCTTGCCATTAACATACCAGACGTAAACTTGAGACACTTGGTGAATCACTCCAAGCAGCGGTGCTTCCCCAGAGCTTGTGCCAAGCCATTGGGGAACAAGCCCTTTAAATGCTTTACGAACATTTCCATGGAGCTGTAACACTCGGTTCTTTAGGGAGTATCAGCATCTGGAACATGGAAGCTAAAGCTATGGAAATCTCCTCATGTCCACAGCTCCAACGCCAGCATTGGTCCCCAGTATATATCCGCTTTGGACGACTAGGCGCTAGTAGGCAGTAAGCAGCATCAGGGGAACTCAAACAGAGCATCCCCAATGTCGAGTTCTGCTTCTGGACCTCTACCCCATCAAGCATTTGCTGGTTTGGTTTAATGTCGAGATACTCTTGGATCCTTTCTTCCTAAACTGCCGGTCAAGTGCTAGGAGGTCAAGAGAGGGAGGACTTCAGCAAAGGCCAAGGAGGAGTACTAGCACTTGGAGAAGCTACACGTACATTTATTTGCATCATCACCAACAAGGCAGAACTAGAAAGCATGAAATAATTTCAAAAGCGCGTGACGACTCCGCAAGCAAATAACAAGTGGGACACAGAGACCACATCTTCAAGCTGTGAGCTCCACAGAAAGGAAATGTAGAACAATGAGCTCATGAAAGACGTTTGTTAGATGGGGAAACTGGGACTCCCAGAGCCCTACCATGCACAAAAGCAAAGAACAAGGGAGGAAATAGTCCCATAAATACAATAACAGAATTATAGCAGGACTCCATGTTTCTAGTAGTGTTGTCGGCTTCCTTGTTTCCATTTGCTGTTTATCTTAATCTTTAGCCCTGAATATTCTGATTAGTTACAGCTCTTCCTTGACTGTTATAACATCCTGGCTCAGTATTGACAGTATTATTTTGCTCTAAAACGATTGCTGGCACCTTCAACCTTATCTCCTGCTTGATCAGCCATTCCAGATTTCAGATGCCACTTACTCAATGGAAAAAAAAAAAAAAAAAGCTCTAGTAAGTGATTAAAGTTATTTATGTGTGTTTATACAAGGGATTATTTATTACACAGTACGGATATAACACACAAATATGTGTTATTGCACAGGCATGACTGAGAAAGTCAGCTAGAGACCTCAGGGTGCCAAGCCAATTATACTGCTCTTGCTCATAGTTTTTCCACCAGCAAAGCTATTTTAAAATAGCTATTTCTCTTCCTAGGAGCTTGACAGTCAAAGTAGTTGCTGATACAAGTTTTAAGAGCAGCCGTAGAAGTTTCCTGAATGTATACATTTGATCTTCAAGTCCACAGTTACGTCAAACAGAAGCACAGCTTCTCATAAGAAGTCCAAAGCAGGGTACTTCCCCTATTTTACATCGCTGTTGTGCGAACACATGAAACTGCAAGTATTTTAGATTCATAATTCAGGAGGCATTACCAACAGAAAAAAAAAAAGAAAAAAAAAAAGGCATCAAAAAGCCACAGTCCAGTCCCGACTTAACAAGTTCTCGCAGAACTATGAGAGCAGAAAAAACTCCAGTTCTTTACTTATCCTCAAAGGCAGTCCGGACTCCACCATTAGACTGACAGGGTTAGTTATCAGAGGGAGTTTAACCTAAGGAAGGGAGGAAGAAATCCAAGAAGGAAAACACAACGAGAAGCATTATTTCTTTAAGAACAGGCAACTTCATAGAAAGGGCAAAGGAAAGCCTTGCCCTTTGCAGAGGGGCATGGAAAATATAAACTATTACAGGTTGTTATGACATAAATCATAAAAAAACAGAACTACAGGTCAATCAAGTCACAGCAACAGAAAGCACCAGTATGGAAGTATGATTGCTCTTATTTCTGCTTAAGCTGTCAGGATGTTCAGTTAGGCTTGACGACTGAAAAAACTATCATGCAATAATTAACAGCCCGGAATTAGTAATGGAATTACAGGACAAGATGTGCACACTGACTGCACCTCCCTGCAAGGTCTCCAGGCATGCTCATGTCTTACATTGCCAACAGACAGACAAAAGAGGCACAAGGAAATCCCAAGAAAGTTGTGAAAATGTGTGCATGTAGCAGGAGGGGTGGGGGAATCACCCACGTGCGCCTACGTGCTAGGCTGTTAGCTGCTGCTTGTTGACGTTTTCTTCCAGTTTTGCCGTATCTTCAGAAGCACAGCTACACATTTCTCCAATTACAGGAAAACATACACATGCCATTAGTGCAACCACCTCAGGCGGGAGGCTTGCAAATACACTCTGTGCCAAATTTGTTCCTGAAAACAGCTACAACCAAGTATACAGTTGTGACACATCACATGGGCAGCCGGAGTAAAGGAGAAAGAGCTGTTGGCACTATTTGTTTAAGCGGCTATAACAACCCAGCAAACTGAACAGCATCAGCAAAAGCCAGCGGCAGCAGCAACAGAGCGTCTCGATTGCTTGAAAATTAGAAGAAAGTCCTACCCTGCAGAAACTTCTCCAGGTTAGAGTGCATTGTATGAAACAAAGTGCATGTGTTAGGGACCTGGAGAGGGGCAAGGAGCTGTAGAACAGAGAGTTTTCATCCAAGTCATCCACCAGCAGTCCAGAACACCCTTTCCCACCCATTCATCCTTTGGGGTTGAGATTCGTAGGGTTTAGTGCAATCTCTGCCTGAAGCCTTCCACGTGGTAAGGTGCATAAGGGCTCTACTTGACAGAAACTTCCCTGTGAACGCTTGAAACTTCATAAACAAATGAATAAATGAAAGCTCTGAAGCAATGCTCAACACATCCATGAGCCTGTCAGATCCTATCAAACACTGGACTCTGACAGTGTATAAAGTATCTGTCAGGCTCAAGTGACAGGACATAGAGAGGCTTGATTAAGGTCATTACTAAGACTTTTTGCCTCTCCATTACACACTGGTGCTTTCATTATTCAATAGTGTCTAATTAAGTGAAATCAGAGTACCGGAAGAGATTACTTTATAAAGGGCAATAATACGGGCAAACAATAAGGTGCACAAATTCTCTGCTAGGAAAAGTTGTTTCTTCAGCAAGACGACAAATGATCGAACTGGCACGAGACACAGTGCTCACTTTTCAGAGGCATCAAACCCACTCCTTGAACTCTCTAAAGAAAAAAAGATATGTTTAAAAGTGTCAGAATCAATATCACAAATTAGCACTTTCCTATCAGATAGGGAATCTTTTAAATTAACCACATTCCAAACTACCCTATTAATCTGAAAATGTCAAGAACAGCAAATCTCTGAGTATCATATATAGTATTATGTTCAAAGAAACACGACAACAGAGCAATTTGCTTACACAGTAGATTCAGCTTCCAGATCACTTTCACATTTGCTCCTGTGCACAACAGCTCTCATCTCTAAGCAATTTAACAAAAAAATTGAACACTCTCCTGATGAAAAAGCCACGCGTGATTTTGTGGCTTATAATCATAGTCATTGCCATGTTACTCTGTGCTTCAGTCTTGCCTCTCTCAACTAATTGCAAATGACTGTGTGCTCTTGCAGAAAGGACCCCTTTGGAAACGTAAGGCAGGAAAAACACTTTCCAGAAAACATCAGGGCTTTCCCCTTATTTACATACAGCCAGCATCTGTGCACACTGTTGTGCATCAAACATTTTTCACAGCCACATTTTTTACATATATTTATATAAGTACACACACACACACATATATATATAATTTAAGGTCTTATACTGTGTCTAAAATGGCAAGGATAATTCAGTGCTTTTGAGAGGCAAAGCAGCAACATTTTATACAAAGTCTGCTCATCACAGCTACCACTTTTCCACAGCAAGCAGGGCTACTAAAGTTTCCATTAACACTGTAAACATATTTTGCTTGTAATGTATATCCGAGATTCATAGCTTTCACACTTTGGGAAAAATAAGCACGAGGTTGGTCTATTTGTGTCTGAACAGACCAGAAGGAAGTGACATTTATTATGGTGTTCGGTTCACAGCACGAAGTTACAAACACAAGACAAATGCATTGTAGAATAGTCAAGCCCAAAACTTTACCTGGGGAAGAATGATTTATGGCTAAGTCTGTGACCTATGGCTTCAGTTTCTGCACTTGCCACCCCCTCTCACAGCTTCTCAGGCAGACTCCTCTGCAAGGCCCCTGGAAAAGAAACCTCCTGGCTCCTTGTTTCACAGCTTGTGTTTTATAATTCTGTTTGGAAGACAAATTCTACAGTAGCAGAATTCACCAGTACATGGCTGTGTGATACAAGTTAACATTTAGACTATGGCAAAGATGCACCCAAAAATATATCTAAACTATTTGAATAAGTTTAAGAAATAAGTGGAAAGAAACAAATAGCTTCATTTTCATTCCAGTAAGGAAATATATATACATGTACATGGTAGAGTCTTATTTTAGTGCAGTAGTAACTGAGTTTTACCTAAAACAGATGCTTGCTGTCTCGTGTACAAGGACCAGCTCTGAAGTATTCACAGATTCAATCATCTTATCTTGCCTTATTCCTTGTGAAACTTCTCTCTGCACTTAGAGCTGTAAGAGCTGGTGTTACACCAAGACATATGGCACTCCTGGGAAGAGATATTATACTCTTATTGTACTCTTCTGTGTACCTACCAATTGCCTTTTGATTCAACCTTAGCCTGTGATTTTTGCAGTCTCCACTTCTGGACTATCCTTCATGGCAAAACAAACCACAATGGACTTTCCTACATTTACCAGGGTGATTTTAAGTGTCAAAGTCAATGGGAAAAATCAGCTTTCTCCTATCTGAAAGGATAAAGGAAGGACTGCTTTTTTCTGTAAATTCTTCCCTTGGCCATAGTTCATCTTCCCTTGTCCTTCCATAGAACAAATACCGAAACTCATTGCAGAAAGGCAGTCAGACATCTGAATTTAAAGGTTTCAGAGAATTAACACAGTCCCCCTTGTTGTTTTTCTATTATTGCATGTGCGCAAGATGCATTTGCTCTGACTCATTTTGTACCCATGCAATATAATATTTATTATTTAAAAAGGGAACAGATTGGTATCATTCCTCTTCTCCAGTCACATTTGCCTCCAAATGAAGATATTTATCTTGGTGGGAGTTTTGTTTGAATTTGTTACAAAAAACAGTTACCTCTTATGGCTAACTTGTTCCTGTAGCTCTACTAGAGCACACACCGTAGCACAGAGCAGCTCTAGAGCAAACTCTTCTAGAATACACCAACTTCGGAACAATTTAACAGGCTCAAAACACCCAAGAGGAAGGAGCAAAGAAAGGTCCCAGCTGCCTTTTACTCATGCACAATGTTTCTCCTTGTCCTTACATGCCTCTCATGTCCACCCGATATTGTTGAATTTCATGGAAAAGATTCCCGCATTTTCTTGGCTGGGCCCTGTTTTATCCAAAGCCTTTCCAGACAAACAACCCGCGGCTCCAGAGCGAGCATGTATCCTCTCCCATCCACCCAGCTACGCCACGGAAGCAATCAGCTCCTTGAGTGCCCTAATATGTAGTCATATACACAGACACGTATACCTCTTTCCTACCATTAAAGCTTGCCTGCTCACGATGCCAGATGATGCCACTCAAGCAGCTTTTCTACACTCCGATCCCCTCGTATTTTCAACACAAATTCCCTACAGAGAAGGGCTCCAAGGACCAGGCTCCTGCAAACATTTACAGCAGGATTCAATATGATTTAATGATGCAGCCATATGAACCAGAAAGAAGATAAGTTAAGTGTCAGGCATTAGACATATGAATATGTCTTAGGGGTCTAAACCGCAAAATGACTACACGTTCTGCATTAATAAATGGTGTAGACATCACTAAAAATCCTTTGAATCCCCAAAAGGTAAAGAGCAGACAATCCAATGCATATTTATTATTAATATATAACCAGTATATATAAAATTATGTTTTTTAAAAAATGCACTGTATACTACTACAACTGCTTGCTTTTTCCACAAGTAATACCCAACTTATCACGTGTGAAACTAATTACACTAGTTCTTTAATAAGATATTGTTTTCTCATTAGCAAAACAATGGTGTTTCATGCAACGTGCACAACACATTATTACTCGCAGCCAAGAGTGTGAAAGGTCGCAAAGATAACGGCGCATCACTCTATACACTGAGCAAGCGGCCAGCAAGAAACAAACAAACAAAAAATAACATCCCATGGATACTAAATTATCATCAGTGCTTATGAATAGCTGTTGGACTCCAAGGTTCAATGCCCATCATCAGACATATCGCCTAGGTCTAGGCTTGCGAGCCTTCATAATTATAAGGAGTTCTAAATTAACATGGCACACACTGCAACAGAATATAACTTAGCGTGTAGAAACACAGGCTAAGAGACAGAAATCCTTAATTTGGAACATTTTTTCTAAAGCACACAGATGTTTTCCTCCTTTCTTCACGGTTAAGGAGGAAGCTAACCGATTAAAGGCAGTCACTGGGTTATTTTATGTTATCTTGGATACAATCTGCAAAGGAGGAGATGCAATCATACAAGCAAAAATTATAAATCAGGCTTCATCCAATCACAGAATGCTTAAGGTTGGAAGGGACCTCTGGAGATCATCTAGTCCAACCCCCCTGCTCCAGCAGGGACACCATTGACTAAAAATCAAAATCGATTTTGTTTTTGTGATTTCGAGGCCACAAGGTCCCCCAAGCTGAAACCCACGTTCCATTTTAGTAAGCATATATAGATGATAGGATTTAACCACAATAATAATGCAAAACACATCTGAAATCACCAACCTTAATTTGCAGCAAAAGGTGTCACTGAATTGTACTGTGAAAATTGATTCGTAGTGGGTAATTTCAGTGTACTATTATCTTAGAGAAGGAAATCAGTCACTCTGGGCTCCCAGAAGAATACAGCTCTGATATCCAGGCATCCGTTACACTTGCTAAAAACACATGCAAGCTTTTCAAGGAAACCTAATTGCATCCTGCTGAGGCCTCCGAGGACCGCACTAACGGGCTTTGCAGTGCCCAAGCAGCCAGCTGGAGCAGCAGTTTCCCT
>NW_010586715.1:216180-232056 GCF_000705375.1 Tinamus guttatus | reverse complement strand
ACACCTGGAGCACTTTAAAGAGTCATTAGTGAGATATATTGAGGTTCATCAGCAAAGAAGGGAGGCCTTGGCTTCCTGAACCAGGGATGCCCTTCACCATAGAAAAAGGGACAGTATTTTCTTTGCCCTTGGAGGAAATTGTTGAATCCAGACAGACTTCCCAGGACTTTCCTAGACCAGAAGCAAGACTTATGAACTACTATATGAGGTAAAATAACTCATGTTAACTGTAGAGCAGTACGCACTATAGAGACCTTCAAAACACCTAGAACCAAAGCTCACATTATAAGATGGTCGTTTTGCACTGCCCGGTTCATACTTTTTCCTACAGAGCAAACATGAGCAGCCAGGATACCTCACCTTGAGGCAGGATAAACGAAAGGGCTGAAGAAAAGAGGGAGAGCAAGCAGGTGGAGCTCCATCATTTTTGACGACAGGCGCAACTCGTGCGGATCAGAGAAGCTCTGGGGCTGCCCTTGCATAGGCATCAAGGCGCACAGCGATGCCCTGAGCGCGAGGTCGGCACAGCGGCGAGCTCAGCTTTGCTTCTGTGCAGCGCTGGCTCCAGCGAGGCGCTGCCCTCAACACGGTCCTCTTCCGGGCACTAGGTTCAGAACACCCTGCCAAAACGTTGTACAGACGAGAACTGGGAAGGACCGCAGAGAAAGGAACTGCCTCCACTTCCATCCACAGGCAAAAAGCACCTATGGCATAGCCAGCCCTTTGAAGAAAATATCTTCCTCTTTTGGGAAGGAAAAAAAAAACAAAACAAGCAAGGAAGCAAGCTCAAATTGTGGGGGAAATTGTGGGGAGCGAGAGCGCAAGGCTTTGCTTTCCACAGTCTCAGTGCTTTCCACACTTCTTTGGTTTAGGAGCTGTGTATCTTCCCTCCCATTATTTCAGATTCCTTAAGCATCAGCAATGCTGTGTCCCTAGCCATAGAGTCACGAGCTCCATCACCGTCACCCCGTGGTGTCGAGGGTCACTCGAGTGTTGAGGCTCACTCCACGAATCGGAGTGAGCAGCACTTTAATATGAAGGGGGTTTAACTCGCGGCGTGTGCCAAAGCCTTCTCCACAAGCTGGAGTGAACAACACCTCTATGGGAAGTGAAGTCAACTCCACCCTGCTGTTGTCTGCAGCAGAGACATTTATACCGGTGCAGGTGGGCATGCGCTTAGGAGCGGCACTCTCATTGGCCGGCTACAGATTCCCAGCTGGTTAGTGCTCCTCCAGGTGCTTGGTTGCTAGGCGTTGGTCCAGTTCCCCACAAACTCCAGTTTCTTATATATTCTTACTAAGGCCCCAACACCGTGGTATCCATTTTCTGGCTCAATTTGTATTAGCAGCGGTTGAAAGTGAAGTGAAGCTGCTTGATGCTTTGACAGTATCCATGGGTGATATTTGGCCACCCATCGGCTAAATTTAAAGTTCTAAAAGCTCTTGCCAAAGCAACCATACATATGTATGCACAGGCAGAAAAATACAGAGCCAAAGTGCTCTTCTAGCACTTCACCATGCTGTACTGCCCCCAAAGTTCAAATATAGTCTATTTAAGGTGAAAAATACATTTGCCTGCTATATGCCTAGCTTTCCCCCCTCCACCATCTGATGTACTATGTCATATCACTCAACTTTAAAAAAGGATGCATCTAGGTATTTGTTTTTCCCAGCTGTTAAATATGTATGAAGATATATTCCAGCCCTAGCACACGCAGGCTAAAACTAATCCTCCTTTTATTTACTCAAGCATGTGAAAGGAAAAGGAGCTTGAAGACAGGTTACTGCAATTGCCGAGCCGCAGCTCCACAAGGCAGCATATTAAGTGAAATGGTGCTTAGCAGGTTTGAAAGGCAAACTCAAAAAATAAAAATTATATACACACACACAAATTTTAATCCTACAAATCAGAAACTTCAGGATCCGAGTTAATGGAACAATACGCCTGGCATTGGTAAAAAAAAAAAAAACCCGACAGGGCTTGTCAAAAGCAGCTTCTTTGCAAAGTTCCCGCCAGTCTCACAGCAAATTTTCTAATCCAAAGGGTAGCAATGTCTAATTTTCCTTATCCAAAGGGTAGCATTGCAGGGTTCTGCAATGTCTCCAGTTTCTGAACTCTCCGATTTCTGCTCACTGATTTGTTTAGAAAATATGGTTATCATACTAATAAGTGATAGATGAAAAAAAAAGCAATACCTTGTTTCACAGTGTACACCAAAAACAGCAAAGGAAAAAAAAGAGAGACATTTGAATTGGAAGGGAAAAGAAAGATGCGTATATACACACACACACAAATAACAGAGGCAATTCCATCTGCCTAGCTACATCTTTGGAGCAGTTCTATCAGATGCAGGTTGTTTATTGAAAACAAATCCTCCCAGCTCCTGAAGATCTGATAGCTGCTGCTGTCATCACAGCAAAGAACCGAAAGACTTCAGGAGATAAAACAAATACAGCACGAGCTGGATGCTTGCAGCATGTAGATTTCTATTCTCCCCACTGATAAACGACCTTTTTCTCATAAAAAGTTTAGATGTTATCTCTGCGTATTTCTCAGCTGACTGTATCACGGAGTCCTGGCAGCAACGCCGCTGCCCCTCAGCTCCCTCTTATGCAACTCCTTCCTTCAGTGGGAAGCAATGGGAAGAGATAGTTACACAGATCTGAGCACATATTTATTGCCCCAGTATCATCCCACTCTGGGTGTGCGGTAACCTCAAGAGACACCCATGCACCACATCATGAGCAAGAAGAGGAATCGCCACCTCTCTGCTCATTGACTTGTGCTGCAAGGGGAGCATTTTGAGTGCCCCATCTTGCTGCAGTCAGCAGGCCTTCGAGGACAGGTCTGGTTGCTGTCAAGAGCTCAGCTAAGCTCCTGAAAGAAGGCAGGGAAGCCTACATCAGCACTGGCTCAACCTTTATATATGTGCCTTTCCTTAATGGTACCTCTTTATGGTTACTCTGGATGTGCAGGAAAAAAAAGAAAAAAAAAAAAAAAAAGGAGAGGCATCAAATGAACTGTTAGAGGGGCAAGAGCCAGCAAGAGACAGGCATTGGTGTGGTGTTCCTTCTGAAGGAGCTCTGCCAAAAAGAGGGAAATGATCTGACCAAAAAATAGCAAGAGGAATAAGAAACAATGCTCTGCAAGTGGATTTCGGGCTGGAAGAAAAAGTCAGGATTATTTTGTTTTACATCTCCTTCCTCCCCCAGCAGTTACTTTAGACTAAAATAACCTTGAACACTGGAGAAGAAAAAAAAAAAGAAAAGCTTTCCTTTGTAATACAGCTATTTTACTATCAGAATCTGTGGATACTCCTTTTAGGAACATATTGAAGAAATATATGAATTTAAGGTCATATACAGACAAATGGGGTTTTTCAAAGAGAACCACAATTGCTAAAAGCTCCTTCATCTGCACTGAACACCATTGTATTACCACAAACTATATCAGCAAAAATGTTCAACGTTATCTATAGTACAGGATCTGTATCTTCACATAGCTTTCTACTTTCTTTATTAGATTTAAGAATGTACTACAGCTTTACTGCTACTGGAAGTTGTTATTGATCTTATGTTATTGATCTATGAATTACTGTAACAGGCAATCAAGTAAATATATACCATATTTGTCAAACTAGCATATAAGA
Organism: Tinamus guttatus; assembly: GCF_000705375.1. The sequence goes on along the minus strand of NW_010586715.1, from coordinate 228,407 downwards.
GACCAGAAATAAAGATTGACTAGTCAGTTCTTAAAAATATTTCTTAAAAATAAACAAGTACTGGCAAGGGTATGTGTCTCTGGGATGCCTCCCTTTCAAAAAGGGCCTCTGAGGTAAGGTTAGTTTTGAAACATTTTATAAATTTCATAATTAAATCAGTATTATCAGCGAGATTCTTTCCTTGTATACTCTTCCTTTTTTCTTCCTATTCCCGCCCTTCTTCTTCCCACTCACTCCCTTTGCCAGAAAATCCAAAATAGATACATGGTAGATGACTGAGATATCACATCTTTAAGTGACAGGATATAATGGCCACCTGTTAAATGAACAATAATATAGGGCCCACTTGCAATAGGGACTCACTTGAGGAGCTCCAGTAATTTATGTGGGACTGTTCACACATAAAAAAATTGCAGGAGCGGGCTGGTCTCCAGTTGTGCATTGTGCACACAACAGTGCTTTGCTACCTCTCAAATGTAGCAAGGACATGGAAACGATGATTTCTAATAAATCTCAACAGCAGCTTCAGCAGCGCTTTTAAGACAAGGGAAGAGCAGAGGCATTTTTCACTGCTGGAGAAACAGTTCTAAGGACAACCCGGGATCTGACTTGTCGGAAGTAGATGTTGACAATCATTACCTAAAAAAACATGAACAGGCGTCTGCCTTTTCTAGTCCCACAGACCGCCCTATAATCCACTTGAAATGGAAGAGACTGCTTCCTTTACATCATTATGAGACCAACAGTGTTCTTCGCACTGCCTCTGCCATGCAAATCTGATACCTTAGCCTTTTGTTTTCATTGTGTTGGAAAGCAGAGGGATAGAGACGTTCCCATCTCCACCAGCAAATGCCCGTTGGTGTCGCAGGACGTGCCAAACCAGGGCAAGAGGCTGCTCTCACTCTGCACCTCGGAGGGGAACAAACCGGGACATGGCTGCAAAGGGCAGGAGCGAGGGCTGGGGAGCCCCTGGTTACGGGGGAGAAATCTTTACGTGCACGATGAGGACACCAACTGCAGGCAGAGAGGCCACGAAGCGACCGAACGCCGTAAACAGCAGCAGGCTGCAGAAAGCAGAAGCAAAACTCACAGCTTAAACATGGGAAAGGCAAAGCAAAGGCAAAGGCAACGGCAACGCAAAGGCAAAGGCAACGGCAACGCAAAGGCAAAGGCAACGGCAACGCAAAGGCAAAGGCAACGGCAACGCAAAGGCAAAGGCAACGGCAACGCAAAGGCAAAGGCAACGGCAACGCAAAGGCAAAGGCAACGGCAACGCAAAGGCAAAGGCAACGGCAACGCAAAGGCAAAGGCAACGGCAACGCAAAGGCAAAGGCAACGGCAACGCAAAGGCAAAGGCAACGGCAACGCAAAGGCAAAGGCAACGGCAACGCAAAGGCAAAGGCAACGGCAACGCAAAGGCAAAGGCAACGGCAACGCAAAGGCAAAGGCAACGGCAACGCAAAGGCAAAGGCAACGGCAACGCAAAGGCAAAGGCAACGGCAACGCAAAGGCAAAGGCAACGGCAACGCAAAGGCAAAGGCAACGGCAACGCAAAGGCAAAGGCAACGGCAACGCAAAGGCAAAGGCAACGGCAACGCAAAGGCAAAGGCAACGGCAACGCAAAGGCAAAGGCAACGGCAACGCAAAGGCAAAGGCAACGGCAACGCAAAGGCAAAGGCAACGGCAACGCAAAGGCAAAGGCAACGGCAACGCAAAGGCAAAGGCAACGGCAACGCAAAGGCAAAGGCAACGGCAACGCAAAGGCAAAGGCAACGGCAACGCAAAGGCAAAGGCAACGGCAACGCAAAGGCAAAGGCAACGGCAACGCAAAGGCAAAGGCAACGGCAACGCAAAGGCAAAGGCAACGGCAACGCAAAGGCAAAGGCAACGGCAACGCAAAGGCAAAGGCAACGGCAACGCAAAGGCAAAGGCAACGGCAACGCAAAGGCAAAGGCAACGGCAACGCAAAGGCAAAGGCAACGGCAACGCAAAGGCAAAGGCAACGGCAACGCAAAGGCAAAGGCAACGGCAACGCAAAGGCAAAGGCAACGGCAACGCAAAGGCAAAGGCAACGGCAACGCAAAGGCAAAGGCAACGGCAACGCAAAGGCAAAGGCAACGGCAACGCAAAGGCAAAGGCAACGGCAACGCAAAGGCAAAGGCAACGGCAACGCAAAGGCAAAGGCAACGGCAACGCAAAGGCAAAGGCAACGGCAACGCAAAGGCAAAGGCAACGGCAACGCAAAGGCAAAGGCAACGGCAACGCAAAGGCAAAGGCAACGGCAACGCAAAGGCAAAGGCAACGGCAACGCAAAGGCAAAGGCAACGGCAACGCAAAGGCAAAGGCAACGGCAACGCAAAGGCAAAGGCAACGGCAACGCAAAGGCAAAGGCAACGGCAACGCAAAGGCAAAGGCAACGGCAACGCAAAGGCAAAGGCAACGGCAACGCAAAGGCAAAGGCAACGGCAACGCAAAGGCAAAGGCAACGGCAACGCAAAGGCAAAGGCAACGGCAACGCAAAGGCAAAGGCAACGGCAACGCAAAGGCAAAGGCAACGGCAACGCAAAGGCAAAGGCAACGGCAACGCAAAGGCAAAGGCAACGGCAACGCAAAGGCAAAGGCAACGGCAACGCAAAGGCAAAGGCAACGGCAACGCAAAGGCAAAGGCAACGGCAACGCAAAGGCAAAGGCAACGGCAACGCAAAGGCAAAGGCAACGGCAACGCAAAGGCAAAGGCAACGGCAACGCAAAGGCAAAGGCAACGGCAACGCAAAGGCAAAGGCAACGGCAACGCAAAGGCAAAGGCAACGGCAACGCAAAGGCAAAGGCAACGGCAACGCAAAGGCAAAGGCAACGGCAACGCAAAGGCAAAGGCAACGGCAACGCAAAGGCAAAGGCAACGGCAACGCAAAGGCAAAGGCAACGGCAACGCAAAGGCAAAGGCAACGGCAACGCAAAGGCAAAGGCAACGGCAACGCAAAGGCAAAGGCAACGGCAACGCAAAGGCAAAGGCAACGGCAACGCAAAGGCAAAGGCAACGGCAACGCAAAGGCAAAGGCAACGGCAACGCAAAGGCAAAGGCAACGGCAACGCAAAGGCAAAGGCAACGGCAACGCAAAGGCAAAGGCAACGGCAACGCAAAGGCAAAGGCAACGGCAACGCAAAGGCAAAGGCAACGGCAACGCAAAGGCAAAGGCAACGGCAACGCAAAGGCAAAGGCAACGGCAACGCAAAGGCAAAGGCAACGGCAACGCAAAGGCAAAGGCAACGGCAACGCAAAGGCAAAGGCAACGGCAACGCAAAGGCAAAGGCAACGGCAACGCAAAGGCAAAGGCAACGGCAACGCAAAGGCAAAGGCAACGGCAACGCAAAGGCAAAGGCAACGGCAACGCAAAGGCAAAGGCAACGGCAACGCAAAGGCAAAGGCAACGGCAACGCAAAGGCAAAGGCAACGGCAACGCAAAGGCAAAGGCAACGGCAACGCAAAGGCAAAGGCAACGGCAACGCAAAGGCAAAGGCAACGGCAACGCAAAGGCAAAGGCAACGGCAACGCAAAGGCAAAGGCAACGGCAACGCAAAGGCAAAGGCAACGGCAACGCAAAGGCAAAGGCAACGGCAACGCAAAGGCAAAGGCAACGGCAACGCAAAGGCAAAGGCAACGGCAACGCAAAGGCAAAGGCAACGGCAACGCAAAGGCAAAGGCAACGGCAACGCAAAGGCAAAGGCAACGGCAACGCAAAGGCAAAGGCAACGGCAACGCAAAGGCAAAGGCAACGGCAACGCAAAGGCAAAGGCAACGGCAACGCAAAGGCAAAGGCAACGGCAACGCAAAGGCAAAGGCAACGGCAACGCAAAGGCAAAGGCAACGGCAACGCAAAGGCAAAGGCAACGGCAACGCAAAGGCAAAGGCAACGGCAACGCAAAGGCAAAGGCAACGGCAACGCAAAGGCAAAGGCAACGGCAACGCAAAGGCAAAGGCAACGGCAACGCAAAGGCAAAGGCAACGGCAACGCAAAGGCAAAGGCAACGGCAACGCAAAGGCAAAGGCAACGGCAACGCAAAGGCAAAGGCAACGGCAACGCAAAGGCAAAGGCAACGGCAACGCAAAGGCAAAGGCAACGGCAACGCAAAGGCAAAGGCAACGGCAACGCAAAGGCAAAGGCAACGGCAACGCAAAGGCAAAGGCAACGGCAACGCAAAGGCAAAGGCAACGGCAACGCAAAGGCAAAGGCAACGGCAACGCAAAGGCAAAGGCAACGGCAACGCAAAGGCAAAGGCAACGGCAACGCAAAGGCAAAGGCAACGGCAACGCAAAGGCAAAGGCAACGGCAACGCAAAGGCAAAGGCAACGGCAACGCAAAGGCAAAGGCAACGGCAACGCAAAGGCAAAGGCAACGGCAACGCAAAGGCAAAGGCAACGGCAACGCAAAGGCAAAGGCAACGGCAACGCAAAGGCAAAGGCAACGGCAACGCAAAGGCAAAGGCAACGGCAACGCAAAGGCAAAGGCAACGGCAACGCAAAGGCAAAGGCAACGGCAACGCAAAGGCAAAGGCAACGGCAACGCAAAGGCAAAGGCAACGGCAACGCAAAGGCAAAGGCAACGGCAACGCAAAGGCAAAGGCAACGGCAACGCAAAGGCAAAGGCAACGGCAACGCAAAGGCAAAGGCAACGGCAACGCAAAGGCAAAGGCAACGGCAACGCAAAGGCAAAGGCAACGGCAACGCAAAGGCAAAGGCAACGGCAACGCAAAGGCAAAGGCAACGGCAACGCAAAGGCAAAGGCAACGGCAACGCAAAGGCAAAGGCAACGGCAACGCAAAGGCAAAGGCAACGGCAACGCAAAGGCAAAGGCAACGGCAACGCAAAGGCAAAGGCAACGGCAACGCAAAGGCAAAGGCAACGGCAACGCAAAGGCAAAGGCAACGGCAACGCAAAGGCAAAGGCAACGGCAACGCAAAGGCAAAGCAAAGGCAAAGGTAAAGGCAAAGGTAAAGGCAAAGGCAAGGCAAAGGCAAAGAAAAAGCTGGCGAGAGCAGCACCAAAAGACAGCTGCATCACTGATCCCAGCCTTGAAGCTCTCCCTTTTCAAGTGACGCTGCCTTTCTCCAGGCCCCGCTAAAGAACCGCGGAGACAAAGAAAAGACAGCATTCCCTGCAGAGTATTGCCTAGCCCTACAATTCACTGCTGACTGGAGATTCTGCAGGGAATCACATTGCTCAGCTAAATTTTAAAACATCCTCGAGAATTTCTGGCCACTGGTAGTTGTGGCCACGCCAGACGAGAGGAGAAGCGCAGCTCTCGCCGCCGGGCTCACACCACGCTGGGCAGCAGCCGCCCGTGGCAGGACCGCGGCTCCTCCTGGGGCACGGGGCATCCAGCTTGTGCACTATATCATGTGGCTTCTCTCCAACTCCACAACTTTATTCTTTCCCTCTAACAGAGGCACTGTTGCTGTTAATATGGAAATCTCATATTAGCTTTTACACTTCACTCACCCGTAGGATTTTCAAAATGCACCCAAATGATTCAGACGGATGTGCGGCACTGCCTTGCAATGCGACGGTGCTTACCTAGGAATATCTTTTATTTTCCACATCATTTGAATTTCAGATAAACTCTTCAGTCAAGGTAAAGTTAAAGATAACAAATCTCATTTGAGGTGAGCATAGGAAATGGGATCTCAGAAACTGTCAGAGCAGACTCCCTTGTTGAGAAAAAACAATTTGCTAGCGAGTATTTACAGAAAGGAAATATATATGAATATATATAATTTTTAAAAGTGAGAGAGGTTCACAGGTAAAAACTACAACAAATTAAATACATTCAACTACATATAGATCATTCTGGATACTCTTCTCTGTAATGGGAGAATGCAGATGAAAGCTTTATTTAAATCAGGTTTATCTCTCATATTCCACACGAATGGAGGATACAGGTGGGAATCACTATTCTCTTTTCCAGTTCGCAGTGCCAGACTTGGTTTATCAACACTTGCAATTCCTATTTGTTCCACGTTTGTTTCAGCTCAGCTTGAAACTCCACTGCACTTTGTTTTTCACTTCAGCCACGACGAGAAGTGTCCAGCTTCCCAAAAGCTTTAGCATAAGGTGACACAGGAACACATAACTAACCCAGCAAAGCCCCCTCACAGTATCCATCTATATGGCTTCTACCTGCTCAGTTTGGGAGCCATATAACCTCGTAACAAATCTCAGAATATGTTATACGGCTTGCTTGTTTTCATGCAACAAAACCAGAGGTAAATAGCCGATAAATTGCCCAAACTGCAAAAACACAAGCTATTTTTATTTTATAACAACAGGGACAAGCCAGGGAAAGCAGGGCAGGGAAAGGACAGGATAAAAGAAAATTTTAAAAGTGACAGCATTACAGTTCCTCAGATTGGTATACATCAGCACAGACCATTGTATCACATATCCTGGGGTAAATTTACCCAGGTAGAAAAATAGTCATTCCCTAACTATTACAAAGCTTACAAAAGCAGAGTTGCTCTAACAGATCAGACACTACAAAGAGCTTGGGCTCATGGGCAAGATTCAGCAGTTACCTTATATTCCTAACTTTAACAATTCCACCTAGCGCTGTGTCTTCACCTCAAAAAAATCTGTAAGGGCCAAGTTTGATTGGGAAGGGACGAAAGCACATTTTCTTTTCAACTTTCCTCATTAAGGTTGTTAGGAAAAGGTCTTTTCAGAGAAAATAAAATGATAACAGCAGAATATCTTCTAACAATCACGAGGGTTCAATCCTACACCACCAAAATGAATGGGACAAGCTGTTTCCTTGAGCAACCTGTTAACAAAGAATGGTTTAAAATAATCACAAGGAGCACACCCACGAAACTTGCCTCAGGAGCATCTTAAAGGCAGGAAACATATGATGTGAAAGCAGGAACTGAGCATCAGATGCAGCACCAAGACCTGTTCATGTAAATCAAGTCTGCCAAGTCGGACTGAATATTTAGAGCTTTACAGTTATTAAGTCTCAATTAAAAAAGAAAAAAAATCTTTAGTTTATAGAAGGTTGCAAGTATTTGTGAAATGAAGAAGCAACCACAATGTGTATTTTTTCCATTCTTTTACACAGTGCATTCTTACCACATCTCTTCCTCCATGAAAGCCCAGATAGTATCATTACCAGCACATGCTTTGTTGGACCAGAGAAGAGAACAAGGCTATCCTGACACGGGGCTCCGAAATTCTACTTTACTTCCCCAACTGGGTGTTCCAAGAGGAGTTTTCACCCACTTGACAGTGATTGCCCCAAGCTTCCTCTTCAAACAAGCCAACCCAAACAAGCAAAACGACACTAGGAATTTGCCAGCCATTCACTTAGAATATCAAAACCGTCATCTGTACCCAAAGTCAAGCCTATTGCACTGCCTCCACCATTTCCCTTGCTTAAAGGCTTTGCTGCCAAGGCTGCTTATTGGAGTCGAGACTGCTCACTTCAACACCCACATTAGCAATCCTGCTGTCTTCAGTCAGACAACCATTTACACATTTATTAACACAGGGGACATACTCTTATATTACATGTCCTGTGAACTACAGAAAGAACGTGCCAGTCTGCGCTAATTTTCAACTCCACAATAACAAATGCATTGTATCAGCTTTTTTAAGCCATCTTTATCCTCAGTGAAGTTCAACCTAAAGTTCTCATCAGCAACCTTTCCTTGGAAAATTCAATAGGAAACGGAATGTAATGCTCTTATTAAGACTTGTTTTGCAAACAAAAGTGAGGGAGAGCACCCAAGCACGAAGACTCATTAAAATGGATCTTACATATATCTTGATAAATTTAATAATCTCCACGATGGCTGGAGTTCAAGTTGGAATGAATGGCAGCAAAGCATGACCAATTGCTGTTATCGCAGCTGCTCGGGGTTACATTATACTTGCAGAGGCCCCGCGCTGCATGTGCACCGAACACGCAGTGCCAGCAGCAGATGGGAGACGGAGGCGCCTATACCTATCAGCAAGGAGATAGGGACATCATTGCATATTAATTTTGATGCACTGGAACCATAATTAGAGTGTACTTTGGTGTCACACTTCCCAAATGTTCCCCTATCATATCCATTTTACAGTACACTGGCTTACACTTACGGGGAAACAAAAAGGAGAAAGGAGAGAGGGGGGGAATAAAGCATTAGCAGGCTCTAGAGAAAAAGTCAATAACAGGATTTTATTTCAACCCTTATTGATTTATTTCTGCCCCAAAATGCCTCCCTTGAAAAAGCAGAAGGAAACACTTTTCAGTTTATCAGTTAATAGATCAGGCTGAGTGCAATTAAAACCCATTTAGGGCTCTTATGTGGTTCCCTAAATAAATGTTCCCTAATAGTCATTTCTCTATGAAAACAGCTGCATTTTATCTAATTTCTGAAAGTTTTCCAGGCTAACTTGGTTTCTAGTGGGGTGACGGAAAAACCACTTTTATTCCTTGGTAGACTAGAAGAAAACGGGGATACAAAACTCCTTCTCTCAAAAACTAACGAGTATTGTTGAAAAGTACTTGTTCAATTGCTAACTCTTATTTCAACTGAAATAAATGTGCGTTTTTATTATATATATATGCATGCACACGCATACATATAAATATATCTAAAGGCAACAGTGAAAGGAAGCTATGTAAACAAAGCAGAGCCTACCTTATTTTCTATCACTGATCAAATCTGCATGGAAAACAACACGAGTGATTTGTACAGTAGAGGCACATGGAGTCTTACAGTCTGCTTGAACGTTTGCTCTTGCGAGACAGCAACTTTAAAGCCCTGGTTACTCATAAGCTGCAGCTGGTTAGAGAGCACAACTTCAGTTAGGACAACTTAATCAACTGGCTCGGGATGCTAGATAATACAGCACTACCTTGGCACACCAGATTTCACAAAACGCCCGTGAAAAAAGAGGGCCTGTCAGCTGACATTACGGCTGTGCTGCTGCCCATTTTGTTTTGAGCCTGTAACTCAACTCCAGCAAAGGACAATGTTCACGTGAGGACAGCCAGGACAGCGACAAGCACACGGCAAACATTCGCAAGGAATTCACTGGCCAAGCCCCAAGAAAACTTGGGTTTTTCCTTTAGCCTCTCTAACAATATCAGTGAGAGTTCAAATAAATCACTAATCTAGTCTCAATTAATAAGTCAGCATCCTGCTGGCACTAAAAACCTCTCCATCAACAGCTAGCCAATATATGGGGGATTTGTGCCTTGTTTCATTCATATTCCAGTTTTCCCTTGTTCATGACATCCTTCTCTCCCTATATTGCCGCAAGTCCAAAGAGATAGATAAAGATTTTTTTCAACACATAATCAGGAGATGAGATCTACTGTCGACCAAATAGAGAATGGTAATTGCAACTGATAAAAGAAATGCGAGCAGAATAAAAGCTCCCCATATCTCATTTGGCAATTTAAGCAGAAAGTGCTTCTGCATTTTGTCACTTACCCTTTTTTGATCTTCCAGTCCATGTGTCACAGGCTTTCTCTTCTGATGTTGACTGGATTCAGAGCCAGGTTCCATTTCCCAGCTACAAATAAATTCCTTGTCTCTTTAAGCTTGCCTTAAAAATCCATAGTAGCACGAACGACAACAAAACAAAAAGGAAAAAGGCAGCAGAATTCCTTCACACTCCGTCCACGATTTTTATCATCCTTCTAAATTCTTGTTTGCCATCACCACTGGTATTTAAGCAGCCATTCTGTGAGCCTCTATGTCCTATTTTAGCTCAGACGTAGAGTTCCATTTAGGTGCCTTGCAGAAGGATGACAGAGCGGAGTCCATACCCAGTAGTTTGTGCCACATTATTGCTCCATCGGTAGCCTTTTCAGTGCATTCCTGGCACGGATAATTTATATGTCAATAAAGGTGTAAATGTGCATTTAATCCACTGCGTTGATATTATCAGCATCCCTCTCTTGGGCCACCTTCCTCCCATAAATCAATGTAAACACTTCACCATGATAATTGCCTTTTGCCAATCTAGCAGGTGTTAATTACGTAAAATCATCCATGCAAGCTTGTCATCATCTTCTCCTGTGTATTCAAACAAATACCTAACAGGGGTGGAGGGGAAAAATATGAGGAGGGAAAAAAAAAAAGGAAAGGATAAAAGAAAAGTGTTTTACCAGCTTGAAAAACAGTATACAGAGCTATACAAAGCTATACTTTGCCCGCCGGTCAGAACGGATACAATGATTAAGCATCTTGCACATACTACGCTCTTCAGGGTGCTTTGATGCCTATTTAATGCCTTACTTAATGCCTTTGGGGCTGGTTGTGCAAAGACACCTTAGATTCATCTCAGATAGGGGATTCTGCCATTCCAAGTGCTGACTGAAGCCTGGGAGAACCACCTCGGCACAAGAGCACACGAATCAACACGTTCTTTGAGAAACAACGGACTCGATTTCCAAAAATCACAGCTTAACAACTCGATCGCCTTAAAACACTGTTCTTTCAGTGTCGAGAAACACAAGCTCACTACAACACAAATAATTTCCCAAGTGGATGTGTGAGGTAGGACCACGATCAGCAGCTTCCACACGCAGGCACCAAGAAAAAGCACATTTGCTCAGTTGGGCTCCCTATATACAAATGCTAAGCATTACCTGAGTTTTTAAGTGGCTTCTGCTGAGCACAGCATATGAGCACATACTTAGGAGCATGTTGTTGGTGCAAGTTCTGGCCCTTCGGCGAGCATAAAAATAAAATAAATAAATAAAAATAAAACCACACACACACTAAATTTCCTAATTTATTAAAGAACAATAAAACAATAATAAAAAAATGCCCAAAGCATCTAGCCATCAGACATTCTCCCATCCCTGAAGGGAGAGCCAAATGGAAAATAGATTTTCCTTAAATGCAGCAGCAGTCAGATATCTGTGTCTCCCATCTTCCTGCAAGCTTCAGCACCAATTGACCTGAACCACGAAGAGAGGAATTTTAGGTAAGAGTGGGGTTTTTGGTCAAGTGCTCTCTCCAACTCCAACCACAACCCACAAAACAAAAGGAAGGTTGTTCTAGGTGCCAAGGTCCCCCGTTTTTCCAAAGAAAAATCCCAACACTACAGGCTGAAGTCCTGCCTCCCACACGCCACCTCAGCGCCCCTTTGCTGCTCATCATGAAGCAAGGGGTGACTAATGCAGCCCTTTTTCTCCTGCTGGCACAGGAACGGACACAAGCAGATTGCTGCAATGCCGTTATATTTTGCCGTTTGAAAATAATCAGAAACACACCTAAGCTAATTTACTGAGAAATGCGAGGTTTCAGCTTTCGCTGCCAACCACAATCTCCTCCTGCTCAGCGGTTTCACGCCTACTAGTATCCGTGGAAATCACACAGGTTGCTTAAGGGCAGCGCACGGCCTTTAATCCTCGCAGCAAACATCACGCGTAGGGGCCCTTTTATAAATACCCCCGAGTTCCACGAGGAAAACGGTTTCCCCTCCAGTGACTCCGCTGCGATGTGACACCCGAGCCTGCATCAGTCACATCACGCACTGCCGCGCTGCAGCGGCCTGACACAACCGGTGCAAGTGAGGACAACTTCTCCGGGCGGGAAAGGTCCCCTGCATGCGGCAGGGGGAATGGGGAGCCTCTCTGCAAGTTCCTTGCTGGTAAGTTTTGAGGTTTTAGCCCCCGTGGAAAACAGGGGACCCTCGGGGGCTGCTCACGAGCCTCCGTTCGTCCTTTCTCAGAGCGCTGGCTCAATGCAACCTCCGTGCGCCTATTGCTGGACATTTCATCTCCCTGGGTAAGGTGGTTTCATTAATCTTCACGTCAACAACAGAAAAAAAAAGAGGTATTGCTGAGGTAGGAGGTGGGTCTGGATGCCTGAAGGCTCGTTTAATGAAATCAGCCACCACACAAAGCATTTAGGTCTCTAGCTCGCCTGTTCTTCCTCCCTGCCACAACCGCGGCCCCCTCGGCTCCAGCACGACCCTCGGCTGCCTAAAGCGGGGCTCGCGGCCCCCGAGGAGCAAGCACCGCTCTGCGGCGGCACATAAACAAGCAAAAAAAATAATTTAATTATAAATAAATAAAGGCAGGGCAGAGCGGCTGCGGGGCACAGGGAGGCGGCCCCGCTGCCCGCGGCACGGCGAAAGAAGCAGAGGGGAGCGGCGCGCGGGGCAGCGACCGTTGAACGGCCGCAGCGCGCGGGGCAGCGACCGTTGAACGGCCGCGCGCGCCCGCCCA
>NW_010586715.1:199554-215630 GCF_000705375.1 Tinamus guttatus | reverse complement strand
GAAAGAATGTGGATTGTGACCATCTGAATAAAATAATTAAAAAAATAAATTCGAGGGGATCTTATTCATTTTTCTCCGCAGCTGCGGTTTGCCCTTCCCCGCGTGCCGGGGAGCTTTTCCTTCCGTGAATTCCGCAAGGCGCTGGAGCCTCCCTGGGAAAGGAGGCTCCCCCGTGCGCTGGTGCCACCCTCGCCGCTCGCCTGTGTGCCCGGAGCCCGCAAACTCGCACCCAGGCTCCTCCTTTGGAAAGAATTGCTAGGCGAGCTCTTACCCTCCCCGGCTAAAGGTCATTCCCAAATGCACCTTCCTCTCCAGCTCAGGTAAGTGACACAGGAAGCGTTTTATGAATCCGAGAGGCTTTTTTTTTTTTTTTTTCCATTAAATGCTACAGCTATACCAAGAAGCATGTACGTGCTCTTACAAGGCTACAATCTAGACAGATAAACGACAAGTGGGGAAAGAAATAATCTCTATTTTATGAAGGCACAGAGCTGATGAAAAGCATTTGCCAAAATAGTTCTCCAAACCAACATCAGCATCTTAACCACAGGATATTCCCCTTCTTGTTGGGTCTCTTTTTATGTGTCCCAGCCTGCTGGATAGGTAGAAGTAATCAGGTATTAAGTTACAGGCTTGGAATCTAAAAAGATAACGATCAAAGGGCAGGTTTTCATCTCAGTGAGGAGACCTGAAACCCGGCGCAATTTGATGACTTAATTGGACACTAACACAGCGATTTCCTCCTTTAAAGCATCATTACAGAACAACGAACAGCATTTGTTATCCTACAAAACACTAGGAACAAAATATTGTATAAGTGCTCCTTTAGTCTAGAGCATAACGTCATTCAAAGCCCAATGCAACGGGTATTACAGAGCCATTTGGTGTGTTCTCATGAACAGGAGGAAGACCCTGGGGCAGGAGCACCTGCCTGGGAATACAGAGGATGGATTCAGCTCCCGAACCTGTCATCTGAATGCTTAGAAATTGTCTTTTATCATAAATTACCTAGCAAAATGGCCCTTGATCTTAGCTAGGACATCCAGCTACCAAGTCCACAATTATCGAGCACGTACGAATCCCGAAATCCCGCAGTTGCATCGTCAGCAAGGACAGCAGGATCTGTCCCGATGCATTTTAGTTCTCCCTGCGGTACAAGACTATTTAAACACCCTGAAAACTGCAAGGCTGATATTGCTCGGGTCACCAGAAGCATTTGAAAACATTGGGCTTCTTTGCGAGCCTCCCTTTTTCTGATACTACAAAATCTCACAGAACTTTCAGTTATAAAACAGAGACACTCCAGGAAAAAAAAAATCTGAATCTTACTCATATTGATAAAATGCTGACATTCTAAAGTAAAAAACAAGTTTCAAAATTAGAAAACATTAATGAAAGACATATTAACAGCTCCATGCAGCCCATCATCAGAAGAACATGAAATCATTTCCCTCTAGATAGGTCAGCTTTGATCATTACAGTGTAAGAGTCGGGGTTTCCTGAGGTATTTCAGCCTTTACAGGACAGTCCTGAGTTCGTGTGTCTGCTTCAGGGCCTGCTAAAACACTGCTGTGAGACTGAGGGCTGCAATCGCTTAGAGAGCAGAAAAAACGGGATGTTCAGCTAAAGCGCCACGACTTCCCTTATTTTTTCAGGCTCCTGCTACATACCTTTCAGTTTTTGACAGTAACCAGTCAAGCTGGATGTTCGTATAAGGTCTTAAGGCTGTGAATTCTTATTTATGCCTTATTTGTTCATTTTAGTATAGTGCTCTGTAACATGCACACAGTGAAAGTTGTCTTTGGAGATAGCAGGCATATTCGGAATCTCTTTATCTCTTTGAAATCAAATAATATTAGGATCAGTCTTTGCAAGATTAACATGATAGGTTAACTCTGTGGCTGTCATTCTCTGTAGGTGGTTGGGGACGTTTTGGTTTTGAATACAGATTTCTTTAATTAACATTTAGCTTTGGAGGAGGAGATGAACTGCTCATCTGAAGAACAGAACATGGCAAGTTCTCTGAAGCCTTCGAAGCAGCTTCACCCGTTTATGCCCCGAGAGCGTCTACAGAGAGCTGCATTCCCTAGAGTTCCCCAAAACACGCTTTACGTGTCCATTTATGCAAACTAGCTCTTGCAAGCTGGTCACTGAGCCTGCAACGCCGAAAGGTTACGGACCGCGTACAAACCCGTTTAATGAAGCTGAATACTGCAAGCATAAGCAGCAATAATGTTTTGTTTATGGAACCTTTGTACACAGTCAAGTAAAAGCTTGCTGCGCTTGCTCGGTTGCCTACACTGGTTTTCAAAAGGGACCTAGAAGACTGGAGAAAATAAATAAATCAACACATATAATTATGCTTAACAGCACAATCATTCATATTAACATCCTAGTTAAGTCAGTAATTAATTCTTCTTTGAGAAAGAAGTGGTGTTAAAATATCTTTAGCCTAATATCTGGTAGCGATATTACAATCAGCTCGGAATTCCAGATTATATCAACACATGCATATTTAATCCTGCAGGAACTTTCACAGCCTAAACCTTAATGAGAAGTCTGAACATATGCTTACTTGAGTATTCAAAGCAAATACAGATTCAAACTAGCTGCTTTCCAAGACTGGCTTGTAGATATCCACTCTGCCTGCATAACAAAGAGGTCGCTAGAGTTTTCTATAGACTTTCAAAACAGGCAGCCCTTAATTTCCTGACTTTCCGATCTCTGGCTGGATGGAGCCTAAAGAAAGCAGTTCTGATCTCATGGCTGACCTGCTTCGAGCAGAAGGTTGGGCTGGAGCTCTCCTGAGGTCCCTTGCAACCTGAATACCCAGCCCATGATTTTAGGAAAACACAGAAGATGCTTTACAGAAAGCTAGGATAGATGCTAGCATCAAGATACAAGTGATATTTCCCACATACGATACTTTGAAGAGACCGTGTTATGCCACGCTGTATTATTTTATAGTCTGAAATTACATAAAACTAATTGAGGAACTGCCTTTTTCCTCCCCCCGAAGAAGCTGGCAAAGACAACAGGATGGTTCTTTCAGCTCCAACGCAGCCCTAGAAGATTCAGATATATTTAACCAGGGCCACATTTTAATTGCAGAAGCAGAAAGACTGCAAAAAAGGTGATTAAAAACAGTGCTAATAAGTTCTTACATTAACTATGTTAATATGAACAAGATTCTTTAAAAATGGGCAATTGCAGCTTCTTGTTATCTGTACATCAAAGGGAAAACTATTTGCCTCAAACTGAAGTTTATATCATCGCAAACATCTTCATGGAACAGGTGAGCTAAGGAAGAGAAGGAGAGAGGTTGTGGGTTAACATATTTGCTTTAATATTAATATTTTGTGCTTCCATAATCCCTTTCATCTAAAGATTTCAAAGCACTCTGTAGACATTAATGAATTAAGTCTCATAGCAGTCCTGGGAGAAAAGGCAATGAATTAGAGTTTGAATTTCAGAGAGATGAATGGATAAAAGTGGGAAATAGCATTCCTAACATTTCATATAGTGCTTAGAGCATATGGAAAAAGGGAAATGGCTATTCTTCTCCTCACTTATATTCAACATCCACTCACCAGAATGCAGCTGGGTGACAGGGGCAGGCAAGGGAAATCACAGGCTACAGCACAGTAAAATGCACTTCCATCTTCAGTCATCGTTACTTCAAAAAACAGTCATTGCATTTAAAAAAACATGAACTACTGGTTGAATGCCTGTGGCTTCGCTAACCTGACAAGTTTCATATATCCATGATTCTATTAACGGTAGGTGGAATTTGTCCTAAATCATGGAAAATCACACACAATGATACAGTGTCTTTCAGAAAGCTTGCAAAGACTTTGATGCACAGAGACTTGGAATGCTCATGGAATACCTGCTCACCTCCTGAAGTCGGAAACTTTTCTTTCCCTTTTATGTTCCCACTGGTTACAGAAGTACTTTCCTCTCCAGTGTACTTGAAGTTCTTCAAGCTGTAAAAAATCATAAGGATCCACAGAGAAAGAGCCTTGTATCTTCCAAGAAAAATATGTGCTGTAATCATGTAATGAGAGATCTCTCTTGACGTACAGCTTTCATTCAGTGCAAGAGTCAACGGTCGTGCTAAGGACATGCAGCTTCCTGGCTCAGAAGTTCTTGCTGTCCTGGGTCATTAGGAAATGATCCTCTTTGCAATTTGATTTTTCTTTTTCTTTTTTTTTCTTCAAGTTTTTGTAATTGATTATTCATACTTTGAACAGAACTAGAAAATGAGAAGTATCTGCTTACGGAGCACATAGGCTCACATCTCTCGCCAAAACCTGCGCTAACACGGCACGGCAAGCTAAGCGAACAGAGCTCCTGAAGCAAGGTCTTCTCTAGCCCACACCCACACACTCTGCAGGAGTAACTGTCTGTTACCAGGCCAGAAAGAGCCACACGCACCCCATCACTCTCCACAGCTCAATGCTTAAGATACTCCCTTAGTATATGGAAAAGACAATTATCCAGTGCATTTATCCAAAGCTATCTTATATATAAGTTCTCTTGTACAAGCAGTATCTCATATAAGTCAGCAGAAGCACCATCAACTTTAAAATGAGGACTGTCCCAGCACAAGTATATAAATACCTTTAAACCTTTGAGTCACAGGTACTTGTGCACTAACAGATTATCATCAACAGAATCCAAAATTTCATCTGCAAAGTTAAAGTTACACTGAGTTAGCCCAGGTTTTTAATGAGCAGCAAAGGCAAGGAAGATTGAAACCATCCCGCTGGTGCAGGATTCCATAAGTTATAAGCACATATTTCACCAAGGGGGCATCCCATGGGGAAGGAAACACATCCAAACCTTGCGAGAGGCCTCCTGAACTCCAGCTCCCAGCTTGGGCATCACCTTAGAAACCTCAGCTGCTTTTTGCCTTCCAGCAGCCAAAATTTTTGATCATGGCATTGCCTATCCCATGGTAAGAGACACAGAGCTGAGACCAGCCCGTCAATCAGCTCAGAGGCTGCTTAATCCAGAGCTGAAAAAAACATGGAAGGTGGAAGATTTGGGGATCGTAACTCGCTAGTTCTGAGGTGTGGAAGCGGCTTTGGAGCATTTAGATACCAAAAGTTCTTCTTTTCAAGAAGTGCCCACAGCTGCCCCTTGGCTTTTAAGATGTCCGCATTAGAGCACTAACGCAAGAGCTTCCCAGCCACGTGCTCCAACTGAATAACCTCAGGAAAAAAGTGTGCAAGGAAGCTTCATATTTGTTGATTCTCTCTTTCTTAACAGAAACTACTTGTGCCCTCTCCCCCCCCCAAAAAAAAAATTAACAAGTGTTTCTTTTGACTGACAAGATCATGTTCTTGTTCTGCTTGTGTTTTTGTTATTTATTTAAAAAATTGCTTTAAATTCTTCTAAGTCCAAACATTCAGAGGTTAGTAAGATCAGATGTCAAATCTGTCTCTAGATTAAAAAAAATGTAAAATAGAATTGGCAAATAACACCTTTCCTTGTATTGTGCCGCAAACTCAAAATCGAGCCATGACACCGTTTATCCCCTTTTTCAGTTGCTGCTGCGAGGAGCTTAGCTGTTACTCCATGCTTTGATGGAGATGAAAAACACAGGTTGGCTTTGCTGCTCTTACTCACAAAACTAATGTTCAAACATAATTTAATTATTTCCATTACACTGACACTACCAAGTACCAAGTCAAGTACTAGTTCTACAATATTCCTTAACTAGTGTATTTTTTTTAATTAAAAATCTCTGTATTTTTCTTTAATTTCATTTCACAGCTGCCTAGTACTTTTCGTGTCTTGTAAAAGGAGCTTCTGTACAGGAACAGAACAAAAGGAAAAAAAGGTTCATTACAAAGAAATGCTCTGGATCAACCATCTAAATGAAAAACATGTTTCTCTCTTTCACTTACCCATCTTTTATTTTTATTTATTTATTTAATTTTATCTGGGTGGGGGAAAGAGAATCGAGCAAAGAATGTAATGACTATTGACCTGAGACAGTCTCCTGGAAATAATCTAACAGCAGGGAACAGCGAGTCCTTTTCAAAACCAATGAAGCAAGAAAATGCTGTTGACCAAACTATTGTGAGAGATTTGATTGAGGGGAGAGGAACAGAATGAAGAGAGAGGGGGAAGCTATGCTTTAACCTCACACCTAATGTTTTCTCTGAAATCAGATAAAATAACAATAAAAGGCTCTTTTCGAGAGTACCACGTTTATGCCGCGGCTGCGTCTCGTGGTGCAAAGCAGAGGTCTGGGTTTATCGGTGGCCCGTCGCTCCCAGGCGCCTGGCTGAGGCTCCCGGTGCACAGCATGGGGCAGCCGGCGGTGACCCCTGCTCTGGGCCCACATAGAGCCCCAAGGCGGCCTAGAAGGACAAACCAGCAGTTTCTGCAAACTCGCTCTCAGTGAATGTCCTCCTCGTCCTCAGTAAAAGGCCAGTTTCAGTTGGAGAAATCCTAAAGTCTTATTTTTTAAAAAAACAGATAAATAAATAACAAGTGAAGAAAAATACATCTCCAGGCCTGATGTGGTGCCCATGAGCCAGCATTTCTAGCACTGCTTTCCCATGAAACAGGGGGGACCTTTCTTGGTACATATTTCACGTGGCACAAAATGGTCCGTCCAGCGCCGCTGCGGACGAGGAGGAGCCGTAGGGATGCCGATAACCCCCACAACCTACCTGCCTTATGGGGCTGCTTTCCTCCACAAAGCACCTTGTGTCAGAGCATTACCACAGGCGCGTGGAGGCCTTGTTGAATCTCTACCCGCGGCGCTGAACAACGATGTGAAGCCCCTCGGTGATCCCTTAAGGGAGTGATGTTCCAGAAACCTCGGAATGAGCCCTGAGCAGGCGAGGAGGTGTCCGAGAAACTTCCCACGGGAGGTTTGGCACCTGTTTGGTTTTAACTACCCTTTGATTCCTTCTGCTGGTCTTCCCTTCTCGCACACGCATGCGGAGCAGCTTCTCTGCCAAGTGCAAACCCCTGAGTGTTAATACAGCCTTGGAGCTGATCCACTTACGCCAAAAGCCAACGAACCGAAGCTGTTATTGTTACGATTGCAGAATGACTTACCTGCTCCATCAGGAAGCTACAGAAGCGGCTGCAAATCTCCCCTTTCCTCATTGCTTTCCCACAAATCCAGTAATCTAAACTGCACATAAACAAAGGGAATGTTACTGTGTGTTGCAGTAAGAAAGCCAAAAAAAAAAAAAAAAAAAAAAGAGAGAGAGAGAGAAAAGGAGAGAAACCAGGTGTGATTTCTGGCTTTTAATTAGGGTATTTGTAGGAGCAACAGATGCTTTTTTCACCCATGTCTTAATGCAGAGTGGAGTCAACTGACACGTGTTCTAAAGCATTAAAGGTCATCAGCTTTTTACCACTTGGATATTTGCAACCATGTTATGCAATTTCAGGAGTTAGGAAATATTTCCTTTTTTAACAATGATGTCACAAGATAGCATTCTTTAAGAGCCATTGGTTTGCAAGTCAAGAAGTAAAAGCCAAAGCAGAGCAAGTGAGTTTTGAAGATTTGGGATGGTTACCTACAAAAAAAGTTCCCTCTAGCGCATCAGAGCGTTCTGCACAGGCACCGAAGCCAAAGCCTGGAAAACAAAATAAACAGGTGAAACAATAACGATATCTTTATATTAGAATATCAAAGAAAGAGCCCAGAAAAAATGTCATGAAAGAATAAACAAAAAGCCTGAAGAAAAAAGCCACACGCTACCTTTGGGTTGAAATTCCCATTAGGTACACGCATAACGGGAGCCCAAAGGGTAATATAGTCAGAGAGCTCCAAGCACTCGAAAACAAAGGCCCTAACACTACTACTAATAACATAAAGCTATAATCTTTTTCTTATGGTCTGACTAATATGCAAGCTCTAAGCATCAGTTAAGATGTAAGAGAGCAGGAATTTTCAGTGGGCTGAAAATCTGCTTTAGTCACCTGTCTCCTTTGCAGAGGAATGTTAAGAACAAAATTACATGTCTGTCCTTGGTTTTAACCAATCCTCCACTAAACGCTCCTGTGACAACCTTTTAAGGAGATACACCGTGAAAAGAAACGATATCTCTACACTCTAATGCATGAGGTGTCCCTGTGTTTCCACCAAAAGAAGCAGTTTCAATATTAACGCCAGAAAGGTTAAAGCTTCATTTATCATAAAAGCAGAAAGGAACAGATTTTCGGCAAGCAGGAAGGCCCAATCACTCATTCTCTGGTACTTTTTTGTGTTTTGAGGGCTGGCAGATAAAATGTAACTGCCTGGACCCAAAGGGATCCTTTGCTTTACAAAATTTGTTACTAAAATTGCAATGCTTTTTATCTATTTAACACAGCAGAAGATTAAAATGTTGCAAGAGGAAACGGCAAAGGCAGAGTCCTGGTGGTCCCGCGTTTGGCATTTCCTTCCATAGCTCCTGGGGTGTGCTCAGCCTCGTTTAAGGGTACGATATTAACCACAGCAAGCAGGAGAGCAGGCTGTATCCATACATTAGCAGCCAGCCCGTGCACAAGGTGCACCATAGATTTGAATAGCATACCCCAGCCTTGAACTAACTCGTTCTCCAAGAGGGTGCCCGAAGAAATTTGGATTTGCTGTGTTCTACACAGGGAATTCCACGAATCAAGTCCTCTTAAAGTGAAGATATTCTTGTCTTGCAATGTCTAATATGGGCAACATCCTTTTTTCTTAAAACAGCGATTGATACAAGCAACAAATATATACTCAGAGGTACTTATATTTAAATAACGTGTTCACTGCACAAAGATCCATAGACCGAAATATTCTGTATATTCAAGAGGCGAGTTATGTTTTGGGGAAACTTCCTACCGGGCTGTTGCAAGTGGGGTCTTCTGCAGCCTGGGGGAGGCAGGAGACCAGGCACCACTCGGATCCGCTGCCTCCCTCTCCCGAAGGGTTGACACAGGATGCTTTGAGGAAACAGCTTGTATTCTCCCAGCTACAGTACTTCAAAACAGTCTATCGCCCTTTGCAAGGCTTTCTACGCAGTGTTTAAGAACCTGTGTCTACAAAAATCAAGCAGGAATACATCAAATAACACATTATTTATTACAAATCAATATAAATCATATACATCACATCAATATAAATAAATCGATTATAAAAGAGTCCATTTCAGAATGTAATGGTCGTCTTTTTTTCCATTTACCCTCTTAATCCAGGAAAACAAAAAAAGTATTGAAACACATCTGCTGCTGGAGTTCACTCAATGTTTTCTGTATTTACTCCTGCTGAGAAATTCATTTTAAAGAGGATTTTTTTTTTCCCCTACAGAGAAAGGAAAACAGATTAATTCCTTGGCAACAAAATTCTAATTAATCAAAACGGGGCTCTATTCATTCCTAGCTTCTTCACTGCAAGAAAATATCAGCTGTTTACCACTGAAATTATAGTCTTGATTCAGTGTAAAATCAGGTGCTCTTAAGATCCAATTATAAAAATAAGAATTAGGTTTATTGACTCTGCACTCCATTTGTCTCAGTCCAATAAAAACAGGAGCTTCCCGTGCTCGTCCGCCAGCTCCCGCAGGATTCCCTGTTCTCTGTTAACCACAAGGCCCCTATTCTCAGCACTGGGAGGGTTTTTGGCTTTTTAAAAACACACGGAACTCAACCTTGCTTTCCTAGGCTATCCACATCTCCCATTCAAATCAAAACCTAACTCTGGTTTTCATTAACGTATTTAGTTTACTTAAAACATGTCTGTCACGGTTCGTTTGTGCATCAATATGTACAATTCCTTAAGGAAAAATATTGCCTTGCTTACCTGACAGTGTCTCTCTTTAATTAAAGCTTGCATACAAAACCCATCTGTTGAGAAGTCAAAACTAGCAGCGCTGCTTGCTTTTTTACTATATATTTTTTGTATTTGGTAGACTAGAAATCAGCCGTTTGTCTGAATCTTTCCTTTTTATTTTTAATATGGAATAAAAATCACTTCAGGGCTTCTCTTTCTGTGACGTAAAGGCAGCAACTTGAACAGACCAAGGAGGTGAGAGATGCCTATGCTGGCTAACCACACAGAGGGGGCACATTCTTGTACCTAGAAGCTCCAGAGACAGCGATGAGCTGAGAAATTCACATGTTGTTTGAAGTTATTTCATATTTGGGCAGCTTGGGAGCAGTTTCTCTGCGCACCTATGGAGACGGGCTAGAGCTAAGATGTTTCACACCAAAGGCTGGATCTGGGTCTAGAAGACATCTCTGCATCTCCTTGTTCCTGTAAGGAAGCCTAGATCTCGCTAACATCAGGTCCTACCCTTACTTTTGGGATGCCTAGAGCCAAATTCAGACCTAAAGCCTCAGGTGATTTAAGATTCGGGTTCGTTTTCAGCTCACACGTCTGGTTCTGAGGAGCTACAATGTGCACTGACCTCGCAGCAAGCCCAAGTGGCCCGGACTCCTGGAACGCCTCCGAGAACCTTTCTTGGAAGCAAAAATACCATTTTCCATCATTGAAAACGCACCAAAAATTACCACAAAAGGAGAGGACGACGTGTTTTAAAAATCCTTCTACAAACGGTTGAAAGAGGATCCTTTGAATATGTTAAAACTGAGTATTTTCCCCTAATTCTTTCACTTTAGCATATGAAAAATGCATTTCAGTGCCATAGATGTTTTCAAAGACCAAAAAGACTACAGATACAACCATTTTGATTTACAGAATCATTAACCCCCCAAAAGGACTACATTATTTACTTGCAATAGCACGTATTGGCACATGAGTACTTTTCACTGCTACTAATTACAACTAGTATTTTTAGTTTGGCTTGTAGAGTAAAAACGACTGTTTCTGTTTAGTGGCATGTGTCACCTCACCAAAATACATAAGCTCACGCTTAACCTTTTCACATTGTAAAATTCACATTTGTAAAAAAATACATCTTATATTTGCCAGAAAAAAAAATCAAAAGTTACTATTCACAGATAATGCTTTCATTAAATGAAATATTTAACTTTTAAACACGGAAGTTCAAGTTCCTACACCATTTAGTGAGGTATGTCTTGAGATTAACAACATGTGCATGGTGCAAAGGGAGATACAACACTTAGAATTTTGTTTTTTTCCCCGTGGAACTTGAACAGGGCCCGTTATATTTTATGGTACTACTGGCAACAAACCGCACGGGAGCAGTTTCTGCAGCACAGCTCCACATAGGACAGGACATTTCACCATCTCGTGCCTACTGCAATCCCAGGTCCCCTTCGGCGCCAGGATCCTCGGAGGGGAAGGGGGCAGCTCAAGGCTCCCCTCCCTCAGGCCGCTCTGATTTTGGGCTCATTGGCTGCCCCTTCTCCCCATCGGCGTTTTTTGGGCTCGGTTGCCTTGCGGAATTCAGCTGTACCTGCTCCATCCCGCCAGATCCAGCTGGAAATCCTCCCTAACGAGTGGCTTGGAATTCCCCCGGACACGGGGATCCAGCTCCTCTCTCCGGAGAGCCTGGGCTCGGCGCCCAGCGGGTGCTCTCAGCTCCCTGCTGCTGACGCCTTTTCCTGAGGGATCGGGAGCCGCGGGCGTTCAGCGGCCCGGCTGCTTTTGCCCAAGGCAGGAGAGCGTCCTCAGAGGGGGGACGTCCCCGCTTGGGGCTGCCAAAGGAAGCACAGAGAGCTGCATTTTAAGGGACACAGCTCTGAGGACGTCGCGACACGGGCCTGCCCACGCCAAGGGCAACATCACCCTGCCCGCAACGTGTTTCTCTAATCATCAGCCTTGGTTACTGGCCTTTTAGCTGGAATACGCTGGAAATAGAGTGTAATTATGTTTTGTCCCCAATAATAGAGGGCTTAATCATTTCCTCACACACTTCTAGGTTTATTTCTATGTGATTCAATTTTTTCCCCCTGGTGGAAGTGTTCTGAAAAAGTGAAAAATGACTTTAATCTTCAGAGAGGAAAAAATTATTAATAACTTGACATAAGCAGTATTTTTCATTTCTCTTGTCCCCTGCAATATTTTAGTTAAAACCTTCATTGTAAGCCTCTCATAAGGGACATTCTGTATCCTTCGCAGAAAGGAATAAAATGATGATAAACAGCAACAGGACGTTGAACCTCTTTTTAAGAGTGAAACGTTTAAAAGCTTGGAGAACGGTGTTTCAAATACTCTGTCCACAAAAGCGCAGTCAGTTTTTTCAGAAACGGAGACATTCGAGGGTTAGGCCCCATTGCTAGAGGGTGGTTGTGCATCGTTGGAAAGGCTGTTGGAAGTGGAGGAGATTCCGCCGTCCCCGTTCCTTGCTCCGTTCTTCCCTCCGAGCGCGCTGCTCTAACGCACAGCTCGACTCGCGCTCGAGGCTGAAGCACTAAGTGTTTTCTGCCAATAACTCAGGACTCTGCAGAAAAGCTCCGGCATTCCCAGGCTGGATTCGCTTGCTAAGAGCAACCAGGTTCCCGAGTAGACCAGGTTAGCTGGGATTTCTCCCAGA
This sequence comes from Tinamus guttatus, assembly GCF_000705375.1. The sequence continues at coordinate 203,169 of NW_010586715.1, read as the reverse complement.
ATAGGGCGGACAAGGATTTACAGGCGAGCCCCTCCACTACCTTCTGCCTGCGAGAGCGGCACCGTTTGCCACAACAGCAATGGGTACCTTGGTAGATTCATGCCCCAAGAGATCTCGTGAGAAGGTTGAAATGAAGCTCTGAGCGAAAAGCAAGGAGATGATTCCCGTTGACATGTTCCATCCCTTCATGGCCGATGAAACAACCGCTCGCCCGAGATGCCGCACGCAGAGGAGCGCCGCTCAGGAGGAGCCCTTTGGAGCAGGCAGCGGCCAGGGAAGCGGATTCCAGATCCTGGGGCCTGTGGGGGGATTTACTGCGCTCGAGCAGCGGTCTCTTAGGGCAGGAAGGAAAAGGTTATCCATGCAGTGTTGAATAATTCCCCCCATGCATAAAAGGCAGAGGAAGATGAGCTAATGGGAAGAAAAAAACCTAGGTTCAACTCACAGCAGAATTCTGCTTTTAATTGCACACACACAAATCGCTTTCAAGAAGACAACAAGTGTTTATGATGCTTTAACAACATGTAATCCACAGCACAGGCAAAGTCATAACTAGAAGTCAAGCTTACTGTGAGGAAGTTTGAAAGCGGGGCAGACAGGGCCAAATACCTCCAAAAAAGCCAGACTTCTCAAATGGCACAGGGTCATTCAGTAACCAATCCTTGAAACCAGAAAGATGAAGGCGTTCAATGCATTCCCTGCTACATCGCAAACATAAAGGTAATCACAGTGTGCATTTGTGTTGCAGCCCTGGCACGTATTGTACACCTATAGCTGCAGGACTCAAGAGCCTGCAAGCACAGGCCTTGCACGGGTGGGATTATCTACGGTTTAACAAAGAACCGGTGCAAAATGCGTGAGATGTCCAAAGCTGGAGCAACCAGCAACCAGACGAACCTTAAAGATGAAGAGACAGCTGTAGTTAAAAGGCAGAGCTGACCAGAGTGTTTAAAGCAAGATGAGTGAAGAACTAATTCAAAGGAGCAGCCTTCAAATATAATGTGAAGGGACAGCACATGGAAAGAAAAAGAGAGTAATTGAGGTGAGGAAAAATTTCAAATAGAAATAGAATAAGGAAAAAATATTTTATGTATATATGTGTATATATATAAAGTTCTTTTAACTAGATTGAGCCATTCTACACAAAAATATTGTGATTACATTCAGCTGAACCCGAGAAGCAAGTCTGTACAGCGCCAACACAGCCTGTTTTTCTGACCCCACATCACCAGGGATTTGGGGCCGTTTAACACTCGGGGCATCACTCCGCAGCCAAAGCGCCGGAGGCAGCTGGAACCGGGGGAATCGCTGGCTCCGAGCGATCGTGGACCGCGGGCACACGCGTGCGGGAGCCCTTGTGAAGGAGGCGTGCGCTGCGGGTCAGCTTGCTGGGGAGAAACATGTGAAACGGGGTCCTCGTGCAAACGATTCACAGGCCACTTTGAGATCCCTGCTGGATTCCACCCTAAACACATGGTCCAAGGCATCCGAGCAGTAATATCAGGTACCATTTAACATCACTGCTAGGCTTGACCCCCAGGCAGCAATAGCTCTGCAGTATCCCACTTAATGACCCTAATCCCCTTGCTCAAGGACGTGAAGTGAAAGGGCCTTTGCTGCAAATTACACTTGAGATTTGGGTCGAAAAATAACACTTAGAAGGGAAGGCTTCTGCTTTGGCAAGCGGAATCCCTCTCATTTCTTGAAAAAGCTTGCAATTTAAATGGCCACGAGCCTCACCTCTTCTTAAAGATGTAGCTCATCTCCCAGGTGCTGAAATAATTACATCAAACACACAGAAGTAATTTAGATACTAGCCCCTGTAAAACCCTTGGCTGGTGGAGTAACACACACCTGAAGTGCTCCGAGCCCTAAACACGGAGCAACAGCGCTAGGAAGTGCCCGATGGCCCGCCACGGCGTGTGGTCCTGGCATACAGGTTCATCTGTCCCTTCACAGCTAGGTCACGAAATACACCTGCAGAAGGGAAGCAGCTAAACGCTACATCTCTATTTTAATTTGTGCCATGTTATTAATATTCTACCAGTGTTCTCTCTGGTGCATGCATTAAGTTTTAATTGGTATTCCCCAAAGGAGGCAGGGACTCGGTTATTAACCGTTGGAGGCGATGGGTTGCTTAGGAATCAGGGCTTACAGTGTTTTCCTTTCCAGTCTGATTTTGACCAGCCGATTTAATCTAATTTCAGAAGATCATGAAACAAGTGACAGCGAAGAAACTAAAGTCAAACTGAATCTACTCTTCGTGCAGGATGACTGGGTATGGTTTAGTTTTAGCCAGACTAATGGATGCAGAATCAGGCAAGGCTGCAGCAAACACTGCCGCCTGCAATATACATATATATATTTGCGTATATACGGGGGATGGAAAGATGCTATGGAACAAACCTCTTTTTCTGGTGCCTCCGTTCAAACTCTTACCTTTTACCTTCCTCAAGGATCGTATTGAAGCTGCTGGTTTTGGAGCAAGTGAAGAGATAACACGTGTTAATTGACCGACTCCCGCTTCACACTGTGAGGGGCGAGCGCGGGCTCCGCGCTGGGCGCCTTGGAACCGCACCGGAGCAAACCCGCTATCGGCAGCGCACGCGCGCGCAGGAAGCACAGCTACGTGGATGGGAGCCGTGTTGTCTTCGTTCAGTGCAGGCACCAGAGGCATTTCCATTGCCACGGTCCTCGCTTATCTGCCACGTTTCCTTTACCGTTCACTGAATTTGGTCAAACCGTTAAGGCACGGCGCACCGAATCCCTAATCCGCACGGCAGTGCTTTGAAAAGCTTTAGTTTGCCCAACACGGGTAAAATGTTACGTATTTCTCTTCAACACCGATTACCAGTTTCTTAATTTGGCACGTTATTTGGCACTAGAGCAAGCCTCCCGCGTGGGAATCACCACAAAAAGAGTTTCAGAACTATACATTAAAAAAAATCCACTTATTCATAAGCAGATACCACCCTCTTGGGTGCATATGCTGAGGGGCATACATCTTTGAATCCTTTTTTATTGTTTTTTCCTCCTTAAAAAGCATCTCGCTGAGGCAGCCGGGGCTGCCTCGAGGACGAGGCCGAGCACAAGGAACCACGAACGGCTCAAAGCGCCGGCCGCCGCCGCGCCTGCGCTTACCTGACCTCAAAAAGGGCAAGAGACGGCAATTACGGGAGAGAAACACAAGGAAATACGTAGGGAAAACCACAAAAGAGGCCCAAGCGTTACTGTAGCAAAGTGGTTATTCCAAACAGTTCTTCCATCCGAATATCCTCTTTTAACCGTTACCAAAGAATGCCCCAGAGCACACAGGTCACAGCGCCAGGTGGAACGGACGCACCGATCTCCTCCCAGCTGCCAGGGTTTCCATGTATGTGTTTATTTAGTGCACCCAGGGTTCTTCACAACACGACGCCGAGTGTGAGACCCCACGAGAAGGAGAAGCACCCCCTGGGGAGCTAGCTGGGAGGAAAGTGCCCCTAGCGCTCGCTAACGCGGGGGAGAATAAAAATGAGCGAAAAGAAAATAAAACAAAAAGTCAAATAAAAGGAGCTAATCGGCCTCCTAAGCCCATTAGCGCCAGCCTTATCGCGCTAATCCTCCTCCGGGGTG
>NW_010586715.1:132954-198433 GCF_000705375.1 Tinamus guttatus | reverse complement strand
CACTGCTCCCAGGTACCCTGGGAAGGGGTCGGCCTCCTTTACCCTTCGCTTGGGTGGGGGCTGCGCCGCAAACCTTGGTGTTTACCCTAAAAATAGGAATGCTGCCCTGTTACATCTAGCAGATGAGGATTTGCTGGTTTTCCTTCAAGCTGTGGAGGGCTGGGCTGTCAAATATACGTAGTTATGGATCAACGGCGTTATTTACTGTGCTGCCTTCTTTCTCATTTGCGTACAGGAGCAGTTATCTGGAGACGAATACGAAAAATCTCAACCAAGCCGCAAAGAGAAAAGCCTGGGCTTGCTGTGTCACAAGTTCTTAGCTCGATATCCCGATTATCCCAGCACCGTCGAGAATAATTACATCTGCCTTGACGAAGTAGCAGAAGAGCTTAGTAAGTCTCTGTATACTATATGCCACTATAGGCTTATTCTTAGGGATATGCCAGGAAGCCTACGAGTGCTATTGAGGACATTCTTGCTCAGTAAAAGTTGAATGCTTACTGCATATTCCCAACTTTCCTTTAAACCTGGCCTTAAGCTGTCCATTCTTACAGCAACTGTATTAAGGGGCTGAAGTTTCTTCAGTGAACAGACTTGAGAACTCTGGATTCTTCTTAATATCAAACACAAAATTATTATTATTAGTGATAGTACGAGTAACACGCTGCACTTCTGGTTGTCTAGGAATGAAGCTTAAGATCAGGGGTTGGCACAAGACAACCTTCCTCAAACTGAACCCTTAACTTCTGCTGCAATCATGACATCAAAGCAAGAAGACACTTTCTGCTGTCTATGATAATTTAACCAATTTTGTCACTTTATATCACTGACTATTTTCATCAGCGATCTAACTGAAGTGTAAGTTGCCAGTCTGCAGCTTGTTTGTGAGGGCTATGAAGTTACAGCAGTATTTGAAGTTACAGCAGTATGCATACAGATTATGAAGCTGTTAATAGTTACAAATTTTGCTATCAAAGTTTTTGCTGTCAGTGCATCTTCAGATATGTTGGGAGGCACAGAAGAGAGGTGAACCACAAATCAAACCGAAACATCTATTGCATTTCATTATCCGTACAAAATCGCAAACCGTCTTTAAAAAATGACTGGTCAAAAATTGTAATTTGACAGACAAGAGGAAAAACCCATTGTTTCTTTGCAGGAGAACATATAAAAAGATTTTTTTTATAAAATTTTCAGGAAAATTTTGTTAGGAGGAATCGGCTCAAATGACTTTAAAGTAGGGGGCAATGCAGAAAACTGATCCCTTTCATGTGTAAACCAGTACTTCAGGGAATGATATGTCCTACTGATGCCTTCCCCTCCCCCCCTTTTTTTCCTTTTCCAGATGTTGAACGTAGGCGCATATATGATATTGTGAACGTGCTTGAGAGCCTACACATGGTGAGCCGCCTTGCCAAGAACAGATACGCTTGGCACGGGCGACACAACCTCACCAAAACCCTGCAAACCTTGAAAAAAGTTGGAGAAGAGAACAAATATACACAACAAATAGAGATGCTCAAGAAGAGAGAGTACGAGCATGAATTTGACACGGATGGAGAAGGAAATGAAGAAATGGCAAGATCGTTTGGCTCAGTTGAGCACTCAGAAATGTGCTTTGTTGAGCTCCCAGGGATGGAATTTCGTGCTGGTAATATTTCTGTATAAAGTCTGGAATTATATGTGCCTGTAGTTATAAGCATCTATGCACTTGGAAATAATATTTATTGGCTTTTTTCTTTCTTAAATACTACTGCCTGAAAAGCACTAACTTTTTCAGCTGTCTTAATCATATAATTCTTATACAAGTTTTTGTTTTGTTTTTATGGTGCAAGAATGAGGTTGTTCAGGTGAAACTAAAAAAAATCTATTGTTTTATATATGACATACAATTGTGTGGCTTGTTACCATTGGATGTTAAAAGTATAAACTACCTCATGAATTTTTTTAAAAAATCATGGAAGAAACATTCATTAAGGACTGTTAAGTCTGCAATTAAGAAGCCTTTAGGTTTACAACTAGTCAGATGACAGGAACGGTCAAGGGGAAATGCCACCCCCTCTTCTTCATTCTTAAGATTTAGTATTCCTGCAAATATCTGACTTTAGAGACATAATCCTGGCATTCATGTTGTTCATGACTAGTTGCTGTGTTGTTTGTTCTTTATAATAATTGTTACTGCCAAATATTTCTTGAGTGTTTTCAGACTGTTTGCAGCTGGTGTCATCTAATGCTTTAATCCTTTCCACGGTCTGCTACAGCATCAGTAAATAGCAGGAAAGACAAGTCTTTACGAGTGATGAGCCAGAAATTTGTGATGCTGTTTCTTGTGTCAACTCCTAAAATAGTAAGCCTTGAAGTTGCTGCTAAAATCTTAATCGGAGAAGACCAGTTTGAAGACTTAGGTAAAAGCAAATTCAAAAGTAAGTAAAATGCTGCTCACACTGTCTGCTTTTTCATCTTCTAAATACAGATATCTTCTGTAAGTTAAATGAACTATTCTGATACAAGGTTTCAGATTGTAAAATACAAAGATCTCTTTCCTCACATAAATATTTGAGTTTCCGGAAACTTGCTGAACTCCTTCCTTAGTTTTCAATCAGGACTGACTTGAGCATAGTCATTCATACCTGCCACAGGAGAGAAGGAAAATCCTCTAAATCCTTCCTCCAAGCAGCAATGTCACGAGGATTTCTTTTTTTCCTCAAGTGATCTGTCAAAGATTTTCAGCATCAGTACACAAAAATGTCCCAGCATCATGCAAATAGGTCTTCTGGTCATACAACTTGCTGTTCAGAAATCTAAAGACATTTTGTAGAAGGCCTGTTAATAGTTTGCTTGTGAGAGGAAGTGAAAACTAATGTTTTAACTGCCAATTGTTTCTTCATTCTTTTAACCTGATTTCAGTTCTTTCACTTCCCCCTTCCCATTCAAATGAAAAGGTACTTCTAGGTCCAAGCCTGGATGCTCATATCTAAAAAGCTGCCTGCTCTTGAGGGACTAAGAATGAATTTTGTGCTTCAATGCAAACTTCATCCTTCCTGGATTCTCAAGCAGATTCCAGTGCAGTTTATTTATGTATTTGGTGAAACTATTAATGGAACAAGAAAACTGATCCTCAGCACTTTCAGTTCATAACTACTTTTCCACTACATCATGGCAACATAGAGTGGGTGGGTGGCTCTAAATCACCCGTAGTTTATGGCCTTGCTCTTTCTCCTTCCTCTGTTAACATCTGTCTCACAATAGAAGTGTTTTCAGGCAAGTCTTTCCCTGTCCCGTGACTTGCTAGACATTTTTTTGCCAGCAGAAACATTGAGTTAAGCACATTTCATTTTGCAGGCAAAAAATTCAGCTGTAATTTGACTGCTGCCTAAAACTTGCTCCTAATGGCTTAGCCTGAACAGCTAAGAACAACATGCAGGGTGATTATCCTGGGGGGTGTTTTCCACAACCCCATATTCACCCTTCCCCTATCAATACCTGCTTCTTAAGCTACTTGTTTTCTCTATGGAAGTTGTATAGGTTTGGTTTTGCTCAGAGCTTCATTTCCCAGAGGCTTCATTTCCTAACTATTGGAGGAATACCTTATCTTTTCTTATCAGTATATTATTTTTAAATGTTTCCTGTGTAAATCCATTTTAAATAGTAACCTTACATTGCAGTATGTTATTTCATAGCATAAATATCAGTTCCCCTAAATTGTTTTCCTAAAGAAACTTTACAGTTTTTGGACTGCTGCTACAAGATTGTCGTACTGTTCTTAATCTGATAGATGGTACTTCACACTAAGGAAACTAGTGCTAAAGTTCACATTTGCTTCTTCTGTTTCAGCCAAGATTCGGAGACTTTACGACATAGCAAATGTTCTCAGCAGCCTTGAGCTTATCAAGAAAGTTCATGTTACAGAGGAAAGAGGTAGAAAACCGGCATTCAAGTGGACAGGACCTGAGGTCTTGTCAAATGCTCGGGGTAGGTGAATGTTCCAGTTTGTCTGTCCTGCTGATGATTTTCATCATTCCTTTGTCTGCATCTCTAGAAAATCTTTCTAGATGAACGGACAGTGTAAAGGAAGGAGAAGGTCTTTGATAGTTACAGCGCTGTACTTCATCTCTGACAATACAGCTTGCTAGTATATACAGTAGTATATCAAACAGATATCTTCAGGCAGGGTACATTTCCTTATCAAGACTTCCACATTTCAGTTTTTGATGCTACTGGTACTCTAATGTTTATAAAACAGGCTCAAGAAGCTGCTTTTAATTACCGATGCTTCAAGTAATTGATATTTGCTCTTTGTTTTGTTCTGCTTTTAGACACAAAACTTGAAGCCACCTCTGCAACCTGGGTCCCACATATCTCCAAATCCATCACTTCTAAAGAGCAGTGTTCAAAAAATCTTTTTCCTTCAAGAGTCAAGCAAACCTTTACACGGCACCCATCTCTAATAAAGTTAGTTAAAAGTATAGAAAATGACAGAAGGAAGATCCAGTCTGCTCCGACCAGTCCCGTTAAAATAAGCGCAAGTATGTAGCACAAACAGTACCCTTCTGAGTATGGTTTTAACTCGGAGGAAAGGTCTTGCATTGAACAGTTAAGCTCACCACCTTCTTGTGGGAGCTATAAATGTGTGTGGGTAAGCAGGCCTACAACATAAGCATGTTTTAAGAACTGCCAAAAATAGGACCAGATGGGTGAGAAGTAGCACTGGTAAACCTAAGAGCTGGCAAAACTTACAGTGAAAATAAATCTAAAATGATCCACATTTAGTGAATAAGCTGTGCAATTACTAGAAACTCTTTTCAGTTTGATGGATCAAATTCAGCCACTGCTTGAACAGTTACAATAATGTAAATGCATTCATTTAGGTCTGGCCCAAATCCAGCACAGAGGAGGAGACTGTCTCCTCTTTTGAGGCTGAACAAACTAGAGGTGCAATAGTACCTGAGCCACAGTTTAAGCAGAAAACAACCTCTTTTTAAAAACATATTACTTTGACTTTAAGATATGCTTTTGGCTACAAACTTTGTTCGTGTAGTATTGCTGATTCTCCATGAATTGAATGTAGTTTGCTATGGAAACTATCCTTTTTTAGGTTTTTCCTAATCTGTTCTGCAAAATTGCCAGAAATTTTCCTATCAGTGCTCAGTGCTCATGTTCTTGGTATATATTGTCTTTGAGACCAACCAAACAAACAGAAAAAAACCCTTGACCCGAGACTTTACAACTTACTTGATGTAAGACTTACTCTGATCAAATCAAGGCTGGGCTGCAGTTTGATAACAGAGCCTTATTGTCTTCTCATTAAACGTGTGTACTGCAATAAACAATGCAGTCTGAAGCCTGAATTTAACTTCCAAAGCTGATGTATTATTGGCTTTGTTTTATTTTCCCTCTCCAACCAGGTAGTGATGAAAATTTATCAACTGTCCCAAGTAAAATGGCTCAGCTTGCAGCTATCTCTAAACATCACCTCGAAGGACAAGCAAAGTAAGTTTACACAAGTGTTATGGGGAGAAGCTTTATGTTGGCCCCTGGCCTTTAAGTTTAAGCTACACTCAAGCCAGAGTTGGGCAATAGTCTCAAAATCAATAGCCCCTGATAGTACTTTATTTTTTTTATATTTTGTTTGGGGGATGGAGAATCACGGATTGGTTAAGCCTTGATTTGGCAAACGGTGATTTGCAAGGGCAAACATGCCTTGCGGGGGCTCGGTGTACCTGTCCCTGACTTCCCGGTTGGTGTTTAGGAGCGCAGAGGAGACGCCAGGGCAATGGGCTCTGGGCTGCGCGCCGCGCTCGCCCCCGCTGGCCCCGGTGCTGCTGCCCCCCGCCCAGGCGGGCGTCTCGTACGCCCTCTACTTGCACCCGCCGCAAGCGCCCGCGGGGCCAACGTACAGCCCCAGCCTCGTGCTGCAGCCTCTACCCTGCTCCAACGCCCCTGGGAGCAAAAGCATCGATTCCAAAGGACCCAATGGACCCACCACGGCGGGAGGAGAGGATCACGTAGCGAAAGAAGAGCCCAGAAGTGTCCTGGCGGCTACTGACAGACCAGCTGGACAGCCTGAAACTGTGTCCCACAAGTGCCTTAAAAGATCACAAGCATTAGAAGAAAATAGTCTGATTAAAAGGTGTAGAAGTGATGACAAGAGCCCAGATACTCCTCTGGTAAGTTAATTTTTTTCTTAATCCCATTTTATAGCTTAATGATGGTGCCACCTACTCTTTTCAAAATCATCTGAGATCTTATCAGATGATATAAAATTTATAAATTCATCATAAAGCTTGGTTGAGGAGCAACCTTGTAAAGACATAATCTGTTAGTTGACTTTAAGAGCATTTGTGCTACAAACTTGCAGAAACTTTGCAACATAAAACAACACTTTGTGTTGCCATTTGAGAATACCTGTTCCTATACCTTGGAGGAATAATCTTGGAGGGGATGAAAACAGATAAAAGAAAACTGAGCTGTCTGCTATTGCATGCTAATGCAAATGCATTTGGAATAATAAAATGTGTTTTGAATAACATTGCAGCCATAAAACATTATCAGTGTGTGCTGGGACAATGTCAGTGGCATCAAACATCCACCAGCTGCAAAAAAAGGAACAAGAGGGGATAACAGAGAAGGAATAAATATTATTGGAGACCTGTAACTGAGGCTGCAAAGCCTGTCTCTTGCCACATCTGCCTATGTTTTTATATGTACTTTTTTAAAGGGAGAATCATTAAAAGTGGAAAAACTGCCTTCTAATGGTTTGCAGGTTAAGCATGAAACAGACACTTCCCAGAAAGAGAGACAAAACAAAGTTGAAAAATCGGATCAAAATGTGGCAGGTTGCTGTGACCAATGCAAGAGAGAAGCCATTCCAGAAGAGGAGGATAGAACCAAAGCTAAACAAGAAATACCTTTGACTTTTGCCACTCCTGCTCCTGAGGTAAACTTCCTGTTGGGTACCACAGTGCATCAAAACTTGGCCTGAAACCACTGCTTCCAGGAGCACTCTTTGCCAGAGAAGCAAAACTCTAATCAGTACAGGCATAGCTTCATTTTTGTGAATTATTTTTCAATCTGCTTTTCCAAACTTCCTCTAGTACTCTTCTATTTTGCATTAAGTACACAAATAAGAGGAAATGAGATGGCTGGCATGAAGATGGTAACTAAAACTCACTAGATGAAGTACTGTTGAGATTCTGTATCTTCCCATAAAATACTTTATGGCAGAACCCCATAGAGTTTTTTATATTTTAGTAAAAATTAATATTCTGCAATTAGACTTGCTGCTATAAAGAGCTGCATTAAAGGGCAGCTTTGTCAACAAAAGCAGAATGTGTAAATGCAAGTACAAAAGAGTGCCATCTTCAAGGACGTGTCTTACCAAACCACAGTGCGAGAACGCGGTGACACAGTGATTGCTGGGTCTAGATGTTTCAGTTGTTAGAAAAAAGGACTCATTATCCAGAGTTCTGCTGTGTCTAATTGCAGCGTGTTAATGCGGAACGGATTTCCAGCCCCTTAGCGAGGATGTCTGCTGGGAACAGAGCCAGCTGACTGCCACAGAAGATGGTGGTCTTATTTTCGGCATTGCTGCTTTGAGTCAGTGGTGTCTGACTTCAAGCTTGAGGGTAGTACAGGGCATGGAATAGAGAGTCCTGGGAACAGGGAGGATAAAGAACTAAGGGCGAGAGCAGGACTGCAGCTCTAGGGAATGACTTCAAAAAGGCTGCTTACAACATATTTGAGTACAAGTGATTGTATCTTTCTCTTCCAGACTTCTTTTCCATCTCGCTATCTTATTCCTTTTCCTCAGTGCATCCACCATGGCACCAAGGCAGGTTTCTGCAACAAAGAGAAAGCTGGAATGTGCCTGTTACAACATGCTACCTACGGCTCCCCCATTGCTGGTGAGTACTGAATTAAATATACGTAGAGTTCTGTCCTGCAGAACTGAAGGATAAACTTATCCCACCCAGGTCATGGTATCACACTGCAAGGGTCTCAGCGTCATGTTTTAATCCCCTTCTTCATTTTTTTTGTCTTTAGGTGTGATTCCCGTGACAGCACCTGAGCTGAAAACAGTTAACATTCCTGTTTTCCATATAACACCCTTGAACATAATGCTGTCGCCCACCTCTCTAGCTGCTGCACCTGTGCTGAGCAACTCCTGCATCATTTCAAGCACCACAAGCTCTGCCCAGGCCCCAGGCTCCTCAGTTCTGAACTTCACGCTGCAACAGTTAGGACTGATACCTGCTGGGGTGCACGTCCCTGCCAATCCTGTTCTTCAGCACCTGACAATCTCCTCAAACCCAGAAAGTGTTAGCCATAGCTCAGAAAACATAAACTTGAAAGACGAGAAGGTAAGTAAAAAAAGGTTTTGCAATTTCCTGGACCTTGAAAGCACAGTTTACTTCCCCCCGCCCCCTTCCATCTTACTTAAAATTCAGCAGTGCTGTGAAAAAGCTGGAGTAATAGGCAATGAAGGCAAGCATATTACAGGCTAGAAAGCACAAGCAAGGATCATTTTTCTTGGGGGGAAGTGGAACCAGCTTAGTTGAAGGATGACAGAATATGAAAGGAACTCTTAAAGATATTGTGGACACATCTGAGAGAACATCTATTTACAGAATTTCCAATTGTTACTTCTCATTACTCTCCTCTTATTCCCAAAGACTTATGTTGTTTTTCCTTTTAACTAGATAAGCTTGACAGAGGACTAACCAAAAATCCATAGAAAGAAATCTACACTTTTATGCCTACCTTAGGCAATATAATATTGCCTAAGATATGTTTATACTAAAAAAGGAGATAGGAGGAGATTACAAAAGCAGATATTTTTCTAAACACAGAGATATAAAAAATAAGAATAGATACACTCTTCTCAGTAAAGAGCTGTTAGGTTTTTAAATGAGAAAAAAAAAAAAAGAAACCTAAAGTTAGAATTCACGTTTAAGTGAAGATAATTTTCTTTCTCATCTTTTTAGCCAAGTGGTCCAAAGGAACCCCAAGAGCTCCACGCAGTGAAAGAAAACTTTTTCCGCACACCAGGAGGGCCAAACACAGTATCTTCATTTTCTGCAAATTCAGATGGTACGGATGCAATTTCTCAAGGAACCTTGTACATTCCTCAAAGAAAACTTGAAGTGGCAGAAGACTGAGTTCAGGATATTGAATCGCTGAGTGTGTTAGCAGACAGTTACTAATAACACTCCACACATCTTGGATCATATGATGGAGAGGGTTTATTTTGGACATGTATTGACAAGACCTCAATACTGGAATAGCCTTAATCAATACTTTCGGACTTAAAGCAGCTCTGAGAAAGTTAATGTCTAATAATTTTTTGAAAAAGGCTTATCTAAACTGTCTCAGCAACCAAGTTACATATCTAATGTTTTCTGTGTTGCTTTTCTGCTATGCAAAGTAAGCTGAAATGTACCTTGTACAGAAAGGTACAGTCTATAAGTCAGTGCATATTTTGCACAAAGGAAGTACTGTGAGCATGTAAATATTTTATGTCTTAACAAAAAGGCCATAGTTAGTTTCTTTTGCTTCTTTGTTCAATAATGCTCTTTTGTAAAGTTAGTAAAAACAACAAAAATGAAATTTTACATAAACTTGATTAAGTTAAGAATTATTTATACTGTATTTTAAATAAATTCATTCTGATTAAGCTTCCATCACTGTCAACTTCTGACAGTTTTTTTGTTTAATCAAATTAAATTAACAGAGTTAAGTAGCACACTGCACAATCACTAGCATCTCTTAGCCAGAAGTATCTTTGTCTTCTGAAGAAAGAGCCATTTCACCCCCAATTTATTTTAAAAGTAACTAGATTAGACTTTCTGAATCAACCCTAGAGATTACAACAGGGAGCAGAGAAAAAGATTTATGAGGTTTGGAGTTCAAAGCAACCTTGTCCCACTTAAGTCTTCTGCAACATGCAGATTAAATGCCACAAAACTGAGATTTTACATAGGTTCTGTTTAACTCTCTCAGCTGAGAGCAACACACCTGCAGTGAGAATGGAAGCTGAATGCCAGCAGGGACTCCTGCTTCCCAGGAAACACAGGGCAGACCAAATCCTAACCACAAACCCACCCTGCTTTGCCTCTGTTCTCCTCTGAGACTCAGGATTCAGAGGGATGATATATATATTATTCATGGTACAATTTCCTGCTTGAGAATTCCTGAGGCAAAATTTCAGTTAAAGCTGCACTTCTATCTTCAGTTTTCAATTCTATTACCTCTCCTACTGGAGGGTCAAAGTGTAAAATTCATCTCTCTGCCAAAAGAGCTTGTTCACTGCAGGACCCACAGGGCTTGTGCTCTGTGAAGCACCCATCCAGTCCCCCTGGATGGGCTGTGAAACAGCAGCTGGCACCAGCTGCGCATGCAGTTTGGGAGGAAAACTTCTGAAAGCACCAAAGCAAAACCTGGGCTTCAGACCTGGGCTGTGTGAGACAGTAGGGCTGAACTGCTAGTTGTTCTAGCTAGCTGGCTTGCTTTTTAGCCATACGAGCAATTTTGGATAATACAAAACAGATCTGACTGAATAGGGTAGCTAGTGCAAGGCTGCTACTTGATGGGGAAAGAAGTGAAAGCTGGAAAAGAGAGCACTTCACTGCAGCAGTGAGCAGAGCCTTTTCTGTTCTCCTTTAAGTGTAATTAGAGATGTACCCTCCTCACACTTTCTTCTATCAGTTTTTCTCTAGTAAGGACAAAGATCTATAGAAACTTGCATTATGCAAAGGAAATAAACTTCAAAACTTCAATTTTTGGGGGACACTGCAGTAGGCAGAAATGTAATAACCAGGTTTTGCAGAAGGCTCTTGCCACAGTTCCTGTGCCCTGCTGCAAAAGGCTGAATGCTTATTCCAGCTTGCTCTAGAGCGTCCCTTGGCCCCTGTTGAAACACAGTTGCTTGGGTTTTCACGTGGGCTCTATAACAGCCAGCCCTTCACTTTGTTCTCCTGCTTTTGCAGGCAGAAAGGCTTCCTTTTCTCTCCTCAAAGTATTTGATCACCCAGAAGAGCCAGGTTTCACTCCAACTAGCTGAGCTCACTGCTCTTCCCACCTCTCAAACGTGACCCGACTCCTTGATTTACTCCACTGCCAACCTCTAGGCAAGCTCCTCTGATCTTCAGACTGGCTTTGGTTTTCATAGGCTGCATTCCAGTTTTCCAAGCAGCATCTCCACCTTTGATCTACAGAAAATACCACACTCCTGCACCACCAGGAATATGAACACTAATGCATCTGCACACATCAGTTGCCTATTTCAAGTCTATTTCTCCAATTTCAAGTCCTAATTCTCCTATTTCAAGTCCCTTCAAAACAAGTTTTACCCTCTAAACCTGTAAAGCAGTTAAAGAAATGAACTTAAACCTCTCTACATTTCACTCTCCCCATCTCTAAACTGGCTGAAGTATCATGCATTTCCAAGGGGCTCAGTGAGCTCTGGCGATTACTTATAGATGCAATGATTAAATATGCTAATATTAGCTACCAGTCATAGTGCTTAAAAGAAGCATAAATTTAAAAGTGATAAGCATAAAACCCCTACTCTAAAACTTTTAGCAGATACAAGGTTATGAACTACTCACTGGTTCGATTTGCTTTAAGACTGTTGAGTCCCAGAGGTCCCTACAATCAGCTGTTGATTTTTATAATCATTTTGTTGGATTATTTTTGGCAATGCAATCATTTATGACTCATTCCAGGAAGCGCTGTTTAGTGATTCACATTTAAGGCCTTTAATTGCGACGATAACGTTTCAGTCCTTGCTCAGGATCCATCGGAGCCCATTTACAAACGCCTGCAGGTGCAAGCCCCCCAGCTCACGAGCGCACGCAAGGAACAAAATGCCAGGCTTTTGTCAGAGGTTATTTTCAGACCGATGATAGCCATGGCATTGCTCAGATCCCTCTCATTCCCCTCCCCTCCCAGCTTATAGGGCCAACAGTGGTGGCCACTGCATTTAAAGAGTGCAGGAGCCCCTCGAGTTAAACTCAGCCAAGGAAAGGAGGAGGAAACAGCAACCCGCTTTGGTAAGTGCAGGGGGGTATAGGGGGTTCTGCAAGACTGTTTGATAAAAGGATTGGGGTTTTTATTTTTTTGCTTGACCAAGATAAAAATGTGTAGGTGGAATATGGAACTGGGAATCTTATAGAGCTGACAGCAGTATTTGAGGGTTGTATTAGCCAGCTGGTCCAGATTCCTCTGGACATGAACCTTTTCTACAGCTATTAGCAGCACAGGAACAGGGCTGCAGCCATTTCCCTCCATGAGACAGGCACATGCACTACATGCCAGACTGAAGAGCACAGAAATTGCACAAGTCTTTAAGGAGTGTAGTACTAAGCTGAAGAATGACATTTTCTACAGATTCTCTATCTTAATAGACAAGCTTTTTGCACATTTACCTGCTTCCAAAATTTCTCATTAAGACAGTAAAAGTATCCTAAAGCTTAAAAGAAGTCATCCCAAGTATTTCATGTCATTGATTGGTTCTGGATATTGGTCCACATGCCATTAATTGGTCCTATATACCAGAAGGACATTTCTGAGGGAACTTCACAAAAGATCACTTAAAGAAAAATAAATGAAGAATTCACATGCTCATCACATCAGGACAGCATGATTGGCCAAGTCTTTAGAAAAAAAATAGTTAAAACAATTATCTACTTGGATTTTTTCTGTTCAAAATGATAAAATTATTTCAGAGAATGAAACCTATCACTCACTTAAAATAACTCTGGGTCTGGTCTCAATCATCCTGACAGTAAGTCCATAAGAGTTTTGTTTGGGACTAGAGCACACGGGTAAAGGCGTCAAGAAAATATTGTAGAAGGAAAAGTTAAAGCTGAGAGCACAGGATAAGGCTGGGGAAAGGAACTGATGGTTTGTACAGGGGGATGCAGTTTCCTACAACCACACGAATCAAACTGAACTCTGTGTTTGCAGGCTGGGAGGGTGGTTGTTTAAGTCGTAACCATGTATGTGGTTCTAGCATCAGCATATCGCATCTCGGGGAGACGTAATATTAAATTTCTGCACCCAAGTCTTCACCCCAAACGTTTTAACAGAGATGTGTTGTTACCATGCCAGAAAATAAGACACTGGTGGGAAGGAGACGCGGTGATAAAAGCCAACAACTCAGAGGCAGGACTTGGAGCTCTTCTATCACCTTTGCCCTTCTCTTGCGTCTTATCAAGTCACTTAAAGCCTTCTGTTTGGAAAGGGCCAGTGTAACTCAGCAGGACCAGGGTCAGGCAAAATGGGTATTTATTTTCCTGTGTCATTGGACAAAATCCCATCCTTTGATCTCTATGCATTGGTCTAATGCAGAAATACAGGAAAAACGCTAGTTAGCTGACATGAGATGGTGGTATAGATTAGTAGCAGTACATTAATTCATAAACCCAAACTTTTACCTAGATCCATAGTCCACAGAACACATTCAAATACAAGAAATCTCTCTACAAATTAACCATGTTAATATCTTTCATTAAACAAGCTCGCTTCTCAAATGCAATCATTTTCTCTATTGTGCAACTCTTCTGCTTTCTGCAGTGGATTAGATTTGGATCAAAACACCTTGAGGCCTTTTCAGATAAACTGACAGGATCTTTGCTCTGCACTGCAGAAACACCAAGATTAAACATGACATAGTGAGAAACAAAAATAGAGTGGTATTTAATTGATACTTTTAAACAGATTTGGATTGTATTAATACTATTTTTTAAATCAAACACAGCTTTTGCCAATAAGAAATACCACACTTAATGCTATGCTAAACTGACAGGGAAAAAAAAAGACATTAAATAACCTAGAAACACCTAAAAGCCTTAATCCTCTTACACAGACAGTGCAGAGGGGACTCAATTGCCCTCGGTGCCATTTTGATGCTCCTCTGGTTCTCCTGTGAAAGCCATTCCAAGTTGTCTACAGAGGAGATATCTGTGGTGTTATCCCAGGGTGCTGGCGGAGGAGCCAGACTAAGGTCAAAGGAGTCACCGAGGGGCACATGACAGAGCAGCAGTAAAACTGCCCTTATCTGGGCCACCCCTCCCTGCCAAACAAGTGTCCGTTTCTGCATTTTCCTATATGTACAGATCACTTAAGTCCTAGAGCATCTAATGCATAAGTATTTAGAATGGAAAACGTAGTGTTTAAGAAGGCAACAGCAGTTTTTTGCCCCCCAACATCTTTTGCACCTGTACTGCATATCTAACACCAGGGAGGTTGTGCAGTCTCCTTCTCTGGAGATCTTCAAAACCTGCTTGGACGCAGTCCTGTGCCACGTGCTCTAGGTGACCCTGCGTGTGCAGGGGGTTGGACTAGATGACCTCTAGAGGTCCCTTCCAACCTTAGCATTCTGTGATTCTATGACTCTCTTAAAAAATACCCCTCTCTGAAACCATGTAAAGGCAGTGCTACATCTGCTTCCCATTTACACCAATGGATATAAATAAATTTTTGGACTATGTTCTTACCAATGGTACTCAGAGTGACACAGAAACTCCATGACAGTTATGTGGATGTAACAGCATTATACCCCGAATCGGAGGGATTTTTTGCATATGTGAAGAGCACAGAAGTGATTCCAAGGCTCCGTTGCCTCGAGGCTGGGCTATCCGGCAGTGTAATGGGCTCTGCACAAAGCCAAGCACAGATCCCTGGCCACACACTTGAAGCTTATCAATACTGTCCTACCCAACAGCCACATTTCGCAAGGAAACGGTATGAGCTGCTCAACACTAACGCAGCCAGACCAAGAACTCCTCCAGCTTAGCAGTGCCACTAACGCCCATCAGCACCTGCCATTGCTAATATTCAGAAGTCCCTCTGCCACATATGTAATACGCCTACAGTGCTCTACTCCCCAGAAAAACTCAATACTCACAGAGCAAGACTGCCAACACAGGCCTGCCCCAGGCCTCGGCCAGCCGCTGCAGGCATCGTTGCCGGCGTTGCCCTTCCTAGGCCGTATTCTCAGGGGAATGTCTTTACTGTGACTTTTCTCCTACAGCTTCCCATCAGGTGATGGCAACAAAACATGGAAAATGTGCCTGCATGCCCAGTCACATTGCTATAATTAGCCGCAGGAGCCAAGTTCTTTGAAGAGCTCTCACCTAAGAGCACAAGCTCCACTATCAAGCATTATCAGACCTTTCCAGAATTAGCATTTTTTTTCTCTTTCAGCTAATGAGGTAATCAGAACTGCTTTCAAACAAGTATCCTGTTGCCACACTTAACGAAACTTCCCCTTGTGCTTAAAAGATTTGATGCATCACTATTTTTAGAAGAGGGGAAAAGGGCAGCAATACCAAAATGCCACAGGAGAAAATATAAAATGGCCAAATAAGACTAAGATTTTGCCTAAGTGAAAGATTTCTTCCTGCTTCTTCATCATTCCTCCAACACAGTTAAAAAGGATTTTAACACCATTATTCAGCAAAGGGTTGACTGAGTAAGAGGCACCAACTTTAGAGTTTGCTCCTTGCACACCATCATTTTAAGTTCTTTTTTCAACCACATCAGATTTTTGCTTTTCAGTCATAACCCTGCAGATGAACAGAGCTGGCAGCGAGCTGAGCTTTCTTCCACCCCTGCATCGTGACAGTTTCTGAGTGTCAGAGAAGCTTCTCCTCGACAGCCTCCCAGGAGGGCTGTCAGGGGCTGAAAGGGATTAATGATGCAGTCGCTTTATGACAGCATAGGACAAGACTGAGCCAGAGAACTTGCTCAGCTGAGTATAAAGCTGCTTTGCAAAGAAAAGAGAAGCTCTCGTTCCTAGGTGACAGGAATGCTGCCTAGCACAGGTAATAGTCGCAACAGGGAATATGTGGTTAAATGGGCTTAAAGTCGGACTCATCACCAAAGTGGGTATGTTTGGATGCGCTGATATCTGGGGTGGTATCAAACGCCGATGGCTAAAGGACGCCTGTGGTGCCGTGTCTTCGGTGCTGCTGCTTCAGCATGAGCACACACCGCTAAGCTGCAGGGCCCTCCTTCTGGGGTTTTTATTTCAGTTTCTAGATTTAGTGACCAGAAAGAGCTCCTTTCACTCTCAAGCTAAGCTTGCAGTGTGGGCACATTGGAGGTGTTCACTTTCATCCTAAAATTTGGCAGATGCAATAAAGAACTCCATGAGATGATGGCAAATAAGAGACATTGGTGTCTTACCTACAGACACTGTAAGCCTAAAATTCAACTCATTTCAAATAAAAAACACATTACATCACAGCTGTGATGAATCTCCCTCTTCCCTTTGAGACCAGAAGAAAATTCTCCTGTATTAGGCTTCACTCAGCATTCAAAAACCTTTCCTTAGTTCAGGATAGCTCCCAGTGAATCCAATCAAGTCCAAACAAGACAAGCCACCTTCAGAAGAACTATAATAGGAAAGTGACTGACTTTCCCAGAAGGATAAGAAGGGCCCGAGCCAGGCGCTCGGAACAACCTGATAATACGGAGTGCGGATGACAAGATGACAGTGCAGCCTTTCCAGAAACGATGACTCAAACTACAAGGGAGCCGAAGGGCAAACCGCTGGCCGGGGGCTGTTCTGGCGGCGCGACAGGACGGTCAGCGGGAAGGGTGCCGGGCGGCCGCCAGCTCGGGCTCTGCCCTACCCTCCTGCATGACCTCTGGCAAGTCAACTAACAGTGGCCAAAAGAGCAAGCAGCCCCAGCTTCACTTTTTCCTCAGATGCTTGTGTTTGAAGAACAACTGATAAACAGGCCTAGGGCACCTTAGGAAGGTGCCTAATGTTCCTAAACTTTTCCTGAAGTTTCCTCTGAAATAAAGCCGACTGTTTAACTTCACAGTGAAATTCTTTGGGTGTGGATGGTACATCACCTCATACTCATGTTGAACTGCTGGTTGGAGAGGAGAGCAGGTTATGGGGGGATCGCTCTGTCCCTCTGCTCCTGGAGAAGCCACCAGCACTGCAGTGCCACGCACACAAGCCGATCCTGTCTTGGGGCTCCCCTGCAACAACAGCAGGCCAGAGAGAAACAAAGCTGTTCTGCTTAAAGCAATTCACTTCTGCTATGGGATTAACCTCTGTAACTTGATTTTTCTAGGCTACACGTCACGCCTAAGGATGCCCAACTGGGGAGGTGGAGCCAAATGCGGTGCCTGCGAGAAGACCGTGTACCACGCCGAGGAGATCCAGTGCAATGGCAGGAGCTTCCACAAGACCTGCTTCCTCTGCAGTGAGTTAGGCTGCGTGGCTGGAGCCTCACGGTGTTTCCATAGCTCTGCTCAAATCTTAAAGATAGCCAATTTACTCCCGTGCTACTTTGCTTCTAAGCAGAAGAATGACTTCTTCAGTTCAAAATGTTTGCTTACAGGACATCTCTAGTGGGTCCTAAATGCCCCTGAGGAGCTGGTACCACACAGTCTGATGCAGGGACAGTTTCACTACACGTTACTTCCAGGAGAGCTCGCAGAGGAAAACCACCACACGTTATTCAACCTAAGCAGAGCACAGTAGAACTAGAGGACCTCTAGATGTCCCTTCCAACCTCAACCATTCTGTAAAGACTGACTGTTGTCCACCAGTTTCTAGAAACCTTAGGAGTCGCAGGAGGCCAAAGACAACAGTCCTACACGAGCAGCCACATATCACATACACAGCTTTCAACTTGAGGGGAAAGGGAGAAGAGGAGGGAGCAAGGGCTCAACAAGGCAGTTTGCTCAGCTGCGGCTTCTTTAAGCTGAATCTCTTTAGAAAGTCAGTTCGGAGGAAAGGTCCTCCACTAGCAAACCTTTTAAATAACCCCCAGAGACAGCGTCCACTAAAGATGAGACCTGTTTCCCAAGTTTTTAGGAACTATAGGGTTGAAAATAACTACACATCTGTTTTCAGGAGAAGCAACAAGTTCTCTGCTTCAAAGCAGCACTTAATAATCAAGTCCAGTCCCCTAACCCTTTACCCCCAAGTAACATGTCTCTTGGGATCCTGGCTTCTCTCTTTTGAGCCATGGATTCAATGGGTTTTGTTAGGGACACCAAAATGCCACACATCAACATCTGGGTTGATCTCTGAGAAACTCTACAATCTGTCCCACAATGTAACATATTACAGGTTTGTTTCAAATTAAAAAGTCTAGAAGAACTGAACAAACAGCACTCCTAAGAGGGAAGTATGTCCTACTAATATGGAAAATGACTGATTTTATGGTAAATCCCAACATTGACTCATATTCCTGTGTTAAATCAGTTATCTAAGTCTCCCACCAATACCCCATCGGGCTCGGGAGTCTCCTCCTTCCCTGTACTGCGTATCTTCCCATTCACTTACTCTTTTGCTCCATGCACTCACACAGTGTTTGTCAAACAGCTTTCAGGAATTGCTGCCGTCTCGACAGATGAGGCAGCACTTGAGATATTACAGAGAACGATACCAATTGCCCTTTGCAGAGAGGATAAACAAATGTGATAAGGGCTGAGAATGGGTAAATAGATTATTTTACTTTGCAGACAATGCTGGAGGTTCAGGAAGTTTGCAGTAAGAATACCAACATGCTAGCTGAGAACCCACTGAGTCTAGCAGCAAAATAAGAGGATTCACCAGTGACTAATAAAAATATCTAACTGCCCTACAAGGGCTTACTTAATGATAATTTGCTCCCATGTGTTTTCTCGGACACCTAAAACCAAAATAAGCTTTTCACTTTTAGCATTAGCTTGTTTGTTTTAACGAATTACAACATACAACACACTCATTTGTTCTGTTAAGTTATAAGTCTGAACCAGACTATTTACAGGTTAGATACCAAAGTACTTCGAACAGAAGCACATTTAAGGTAAAAAATTAAAGATGCATCTCAGCATAATCAGCATGGGGTTTGTTATCTGGTTTTACTTTTCCCATCACACACAGATTATCAGCTCTAAAGCAGATGGTTCAGTTTCACATACCATATGTGTGGGCTCCTCAATGAGTCCGTTGCAGGATTTTTTTTGCCACCAACAAAAAGCAATCCTTGTTCCCATACCCAATCTCAGATAGTTTAACTAATGGGATGACTAATTTAGTTGGGCTTTTACCATATTTGACCAAACAAAAAGCTCCAGTATTCTTGGATGAAAAGGTTTAGTTTGAAGAAAATTATAAGAAATTTGAGCCAAACCTTTAACATTGTAAGATGCAGCCTGAACTATAAATTTTGGTAATAGGATTTTCTCCTAGCAGCATGATGAGAGGGAAGCTATCTCCATCCGACCTTCCTTCCTGCGCAGACTGCTGCGTGCCTGCCTGCCTTCCCTGCCAGGCTCTGCTTACAGCACAGGACACTCGGCAGGATCCCATGCCACAAACCTGAAGCTCCTGAGTGCTGGCTTGGGAACAGTATCTGTCCAGAGATGACAGGTCTCAAAGCTATTTCAACAATAGCACTTCAAGGGCTTTTGCTCCATCTGTTGTGGCAAATTGATACTCTGTCCCTTAAGTGCCAAAAATAGAAGCGCTTTATCTGCTGCTAGAGTTTCTATTATCCCTTAACTCCTCCTAGCAAGTGTAGTTATCTCTAAGCAGGAGAGAGCATGGCAAAAAGTGATCAGGTTAACACATCTATAGAAGCCCCTAACTGTATTTCTATTAACTAAAAAACACTCCTTGTAGGTTCTCACCCCTTAACACACGCAGCCTGGTGACAAAAATAAAGCTGCACTGGTTCCAACACAATTTTAAATTCTTAATTTAAATTAATCTTTCTCAGGACTCATGGCAGGATGCTTAAAATAAACTTGGGAAAAGGCCTAATCACAAGTCAGCTAACTTTTTTAGAGCCTGAAGTCTAAATATCTGCACTGTGTGCGGTTCCAACACAATTTTAAATTCTTAATTTAAATTAATCTTTCTCAGGACTCATAGCAGGATGCTTAAAATAAACGTGGGAAAAGGCCTAATCACAAGTTAGCTAACTTTTTTAGAGCCTGAAGTCTGAATATCTGCACTGTGTGCATTTTGGGGGTTTATGTTGCTTACATGATCTCAGTGACTTATCTTTCCAAGGTATCAGCAGCCCAACTATGATTAGGGAACTGCCTGGTGCACACATTTGTCCGAAAGACATTGGAGAGAGGGAAACTCTTCCTTGTTTCTTCTTTCCCTCCCTCCTCCGACACAGTGACCTGTTTGTAAGATAGGAATAACTTCTGATTCTTTCTACATTTAAATAGTGACATAGAGCATATAATTTGTACTCCATTACAAGTGTTTGGCCTTCCTATAGTATCTTCTACTCAGAATGCCAATGAGCTGAGACTGCCAGGTATCAGCCCCCTCAAACCAACTTCCATGCAAATGCAACTGTATAAAGAATGCCCCGCTTGGTTTATATTTTATACACTTTTAGAGTACCCCTTACTACAGGGCAGCTAACAGCAATTCTGTCAGTACCAGTGGATTAAAGTTTCAATCAACAATTTCTCACAAGCTTCAAGATTTCAATAATAACGTTTACTATACACACACCAGAAAATTTTGCTCAGGGCCTAACAGAGGATCAACAATACAGTATTCTGGCGCTAAGAATAAGCACAGTGTGTCATACTGTTGGTAGGATACTGTTACTATTTGTACTTACTAAAAAGAGTGGAACAGCAGAGGCCTGAGTGCATTAATAAATCCAACTGGTATCACCAAGTGGTATTTACATGGAGCTCTCCTTCACCTATGTTTACAAAAAAAATAAACACTAATTGTACTCATCATGAGCTGTGCCATAAGCACTTGTATATTCCCACTTAAGTTACGTGTCTCTTTTCTAATTTTTAGTGGGTTGCAGAAAAGCTCTGGACAGTACCACAGTAGCAGCTCATGAATCCGAAATCTACTGCAAAACCTGTTATGGGAGAAAATACGGTCCCAAAGGTATTGGCTTTGGACAAGGCGCAGGATGCCTCAGCACGGACACTGGCGACCATCTAGGCTTGAACCTGCAACAGTGAGTTAAACCCCATGAACAGCATCTTTTGTTTCTCTGGTACTACCTGCTCTGGAGCAGGGCCTTTTTAGCTATTTCATTCCCTTTCTACAACAACATGTAGCATAAGTAGCAGAGCACATTTTCCTACAGCTTTTTGTCAATGGATACAGTAATTTTAACTGTTTTTAATAACGTTCAATCTCTTTAAACCTTCTTTATAGATTATTTCCTTCTTCAGTTGGCAATTATTCTATTCTGTAGAAAGAGCTTTTATATGTTATCATAGACCTACAAATTAACTGCAATTGTAGTTTGCTATCAGCAGCACCATGGTAAAAATCACATTCACTATAAAGCTATAGAGAAATTCTTTTTCTCCCCTTTATTTCCCTCCATTTTTCCCCCTCCTTTAAACCTGTCAGAGGCTGAAATACACTTTGGTTTTACTGCTATAGAAATACCAACAGTATATATATATTTTTTTTATAAGAAAATGTCTCTAATCCCCCCTATGGCTTGAATACCATTTACAAAAACCCAGAGAATATGACTGAACAAAAGAATCCTAATGGGACACCATCTTCAAAGCGGCTCAGCTGCACATAATTACCTCAGTACATTTTATAGAGATTTTGTTATTATTTTTAAACGATTCTCAGCACAGTCCCAAATCAACAGTGCTTTCTTCTGGCATTACCATAAGAAAGCCAACTAACAAAGACGCTATGCAGGAAGTAAGCTTATAAGCGGTTATAGTTAAATGCATTTCTTTAAGATAGGCACCCAGTATGGCTAGAGCTCTGCACTGGGAAGCATCACCTCCTGTTGCAGTCCATCAGGCTAGTAATTCCAAAGTCAGACTTGGGCTGCTATTACAGAAATAAAGCACAGTAGTTTTCTGATGCTGGGACTCTGGCACAGGACAGGGCTGCTCCCTGGCCATCTAAGAAGCAGTCACCTGTGCAAACCTGTCAACACTTCTCAGCAACCAGAGCCCAGCATGCAAACTCTGCCTTTCCTTTCAAGATCTGCTTGCTACTGAGCACTAGCACGCAACCCGTGCCCAAGATCATAGATCTGCCTGCATACTCCCTTTCACCTCTCAGTAAAACAGCTGTTTTTTACCCTTGCTTTTCATTAAATACAATCTTATGCATGCAGCCACCATCACCTCCATGCAGATCTACAGCCAGCTGACACTTAGCCCACTTTAGGAAATATCAGAGGATATGGTACCCAAATCGCATTTTTTGAACGAAGATATTATAAGCAATATTTAACCGAAAACTTCTGTTTTAGGGGATCACCGAAGCCTGCGCGTCCTTCTACACCTACTAATCCTTCAAAGTTTGCCAAAAAGATAGTAGATGTGGACAAGTGTCCCCGTTGTGGCAAATCAGTATATGCTGCGGAGAAGATAATGGGGGGAGGAAAAGTAAGTAGCAGTTGTTACAACGGCTTCTAAAAGTGGGGATGAATTATAGCTAACTCATCTTTAAGTTTTGCTCATGGTCTTGACATCTTGCAACAATAGGTGAGGAATGCAGAATCCTCACTTGAAGGGGGAACATTCACAGCCCCTCAACAAAAACCAAACAGCTCCACATACTTCAGCCTTCACTGTTCCATCCATTGCCAAAAAGTCTAGGTAAATATTTCTCAAAGTTATAGCTTTACTGAACAGCAATAGCCTTTGGCCTCTACTAATTTGGAGCACAACTTCATATTTGGAGAACCTAGCTCTCTCTGCTGAAGTTACATGAAAGTAGCATGACTCAGAATGGAAGCAGTTAAGACCGACAAGCCCATTTTAATTTCCTTACACCATAAAGCAATTGTTTGTAATCTCTCGTACCTGTGAGCTAGGTATTTTCTGTACCCTACAATGAGCTGTCTCAATTTCCTCAGCCATGGCACAAGACGTGCTTCCGCTGCGCTATTTGTGGGAAGAGTTTAGAATCCACAAACGTTACGGACAAAGACGGAGAGCTCTACTGCAAAGGTAAGAACCATCCGGAGCTGAGCTGCGTATCCGAGTCAATCTTTTTCAGATTATTCTTTTTAGACCCAGTACAGTCCTTGTGATTTATCTTGCTACATGCCTAACAACTTCATCAAATTGTATTTCCCATTTTTACAAAAACTTTCTGAAAGCAGGGGAAACATCTTCTACTTTGCATATCTACATTTTAAAGATGTCTTCTACAAGTATGACAACTTCTGGAATTTGCCCTAGGGTCTCCAACAGGATCACTGGCTACAACTGGTGGGCACATACTTGTATCCGTTCAATCTCTCTCCAAAGTCCACAAGGACATTGACCTTTACAGGTCTTCATTTTAAAGTCATGGGCCTAACTGGAAGTCTTTCAAGCAAGAGTAAAGGATGTTTAATATATAACAGTAGTATAGAAGATTTCACTTTCATGCTGTATTATACATCCATCATTATTTTCACCCTTCTTTTGCAGTTTGCTATGCAAAAAATTTTGGTCCCAAAGGAATTGGTTTTGGTGGTCTCACTCAAGTGGAAAAGAAAGAGGATGAATGAGAACAAATGGATGAAACAAACTTCAGCTGCTACTGAAGCCACCAAATACTAGTTGTCAAGTAAAACATTAAAACATGACATAATGCTAAGAACCTAATGCATTATATCTGATGTTCTTCACCTTGCAGAAAAGATTTGTAAGCTTTTATTGTACAGAATTCATAGAATAGCTTAAAGGGGTAAAGAAACTAGATTCATGCTTATACAGAAATTAAAAAGTGCTAATTATAACATTATTGCTTTTTAAACTAGCATTTATCATGTTTTAGGCTGAAACTTTAAAGACTCGGGACACTATCATTAAGACAGAGATAACCTTATGATGTATAAGTATGCTGATTTAAGTCACATTTCCCTCTGTTTAGAATATTATTCTGTTTCTACTAATTTCCTAGTGACATTCTGAACATTTCCACATTATCTGCATTGCAGCAAAGCAGCTGTTATGCAGTTTTGAGACAGTTGATGAGGATTTGAAATTATCTTTAAGAATGAGAAAACACATTTTCTTAGACTACAATGCTGGGCTGTTTTATGTTTTCAAGCTACAATAAAGTACTGAGACAGCTTTCATGTTACTTTGTTTTGTTTGGTCTTTATGTTCTATAACACCACAGACTAATGCATTTCACCAAGATAAATAAAATCCCTCCCCTTCCTTAGCTGCAGGAATTCCGACTTTGTTACCCTGTGCTGTCAGTTCTAGATGATATTCAATGTTTCCTTTTTCTTTGTTTAAACAATCTGCAAAATAAAATGAAAGGTATCAACATGGTTTTAAAGTTTTGCCTGGAAAAAAATACCTTGTAAAAAAAAAAAAAAATACAATCTTAGTGTCATTTCAGTCACATGGAATTTCTATACTTTCAGCTGAAACTATCTATGCAGACATAAAACTATTTCTTCATATTCAAACCTGCTGTAATTTATGCAGTGTAGTTTACTATTTAAAACAATAATAAAAATTAAAATAAGCCACTTACAGAAGAACTTGTAAAAAGTTAAAGATGAGTTTTATTTAGCATTCATCTCAGTTGCTTTAGAAATTCAGCAATACTTTCCTTCACTCAGAAGGAAGGTTTTCCTCCTTTGCCAGGGAGTATCATATTCACTTGAACTAGCACTTTTGGAGCCTCGCTCACATCCACTCTCCCCTTCCTCACTCAGCCCACAGGAGTCCTAGGCCTCCAGGACAGCCCTTCCCTCCCATCAGCCATTTTAGCTGCCTTCCCCTCTGCCACTCACCACACTTACCAGGAACCCTTCGGTGTCAGCAACGCATTATATCAGACTCGCTCTCTTCCAGGCAATAAATGCTACTTCTGAAACCTTTTTTCATACACAATGTTGTCAAATTTGATAAAACAAATTCTCACCTACGCGCTGCACAGGAATCACAGGCAACGCAATGCACAGATACCAAAGACTTCTTTACCTAATAGACCAAGAAGAATGCAGTCATGGAGCAAGTTATATGTATTTTGTTCAGACACATGAAGTGGAATCCACACAAAACAGTTATGCCTAAGTGAATTTCTACCTAAGTTAGTATCAGACATCAGCAGTGGTGTGGCTCTGTGGGAGCTTTAACTGAGACTCGCATTTCAGTGAGAAGATGCAGGCAAGGAGACAGTGGCAGAATGAAGAAGGAAACAAGTGTTGAAAAAGCCCCAGTAGGAAGAATTATTTACAATCTATGCTGTTGGATGGCAGAGCTAAGAGCTCTCTAAAGAAAATAGTATTGCACTGCTTGCAGATTTAGCAAGGATACACAAGACAGCAAACCAATGAAGCAAAAGCCCTCAGGTTGCAACATGTTTGCCCTCACATTTGCTATATGAAAACACCTACCTTTTCTTTTTAAATCTTCTTCTGAAATCTTAATGCATCCAAGACAGTTCCCAGAGTTTCACAGAAATAAAGATGAACCACTACAGCGATTACAGCAGTAACTTGGAGAATTGTGCCAGCTCCATGTAGTAATTAGATGGAGGAACCTATGCTTATGTCACATATCACACTACTCAGTGGACAAAGTACATATTTTTCAAGCAAAACAGAAAAAGGACTTACACTCTCACTGTCGTAAACATTTCTGAAGTGAATGGCACGGGGCACTAAGGAGCAGAATGCCCAAGTAGGGATTCCACTCCAGAATCCACAGAAGCAGGATACTAGGACTATCTCTCAAAATCCACAATAACTGTAATTAAAAATGAAGATAAACTATGAAATGTTGGCAATGTGCATGGTTAGTCTTACAGCTGCACTTGGTTATGCTGCAATCACAGGGTGCACTGTTGTAAGCCAAAATGATGCTCCATTTCCTGTGGATAGTGCTGTCAAATTGCACTGTTATTGACACCGAGAAATGTCTTGAATCTCCACAATGCACCACTCAACAACACACTTTCCCTTCAGAAATATTATTTCCAAGCATATTTAAGGATCTCCAAATGGAATGACTTCAGTGAAATTAATCCTGGTAATTGTATTAAAGAAATCTAATTAGAAGCAGTGTGAAAGATAATGCCACTTAAAGAATTAAGTAATTAAAAGTGAAATGCTACTTAGCATAAGAATATATTCTAGGTGGTTTAATACAAAATTATTCTCAGTTTTAAGCATCTTCCAAAATATCTTTCTAATGGACCTTTTCACAAAATTGATCAATAAACAAATAGCCTGTGTGTGCCAAAAATACACAGCACTGAAAAGTGTAGACGATTGAATAAGCATCAGTGAAAAGCCTCTTCAGAAAAAAGGTGTCTGTCTATATGTATAGACATATGTCATATGTATAGATATATATGTCTAGACATATACAGACATATATAGACACACACATATGTCTACAGACACATATAGTAATTTTATTTAAAACTTAACACCATAAGAAAAAATCAATTTGTTGTTTTAAAAACTTGACTCAGGATACATTTACACAATTAAAGACTTCTGCTCAAATGGATTCTTAGGCCAAATGAGTGCAGGTTTTTTTAAACAACAGAAACAAACACAAACAAAACAAACCTGAACCCCCCTCCCCCCATTTCAGTCTAACGGTGAATAACAGAATTTATGTAATAGTGTGTGAAAAATACAGTCTCCGTTTATTTGTAAGCACAGTTAGCATTGCCACTTCAATAAATACTGTTATGGTAACTGCTGAGGAAAGCAGGAAATCCAAATAGTAGTGTGGGATAATGCAGGGAGGCCCGGGTAAACAGAGGTAGCAGGAACGTTTCGTTAAGTCATCCTGTATCGCAAATCCAGAGGCAAAAGTTGCACTAAAGCAGGCTTGTAAAGACGGAATGGCTGCCTCCGGGCGTGCCACGTGCAGACCTGCAACAGGTCTGCTACTGTTAATAGTCTGCTTAAATATTTTTTCCCCCCTCAAATTTTCAGCAGTGACGAGCTATGGTTTCACACACCTGAAAGCCTTTGGTTTCCAAATTCTCTATGGAAAGTCCTTCGCAGCAGCAGCAACTATCTCTCAGTATTTTATAAAGACCAAGTGAAAATGTAAACTTTGAAAAGAATATTGCATCAGATACCAAATATGGCATCCATGACAAATAAATGCATGTAGAGAGGGAAAAACGTACAAACCATAGAGCCACTGAAGACAGTACCAAGAGAGGCAGATTCCCTTTCAAAAGCCAAGCATCAGTACTTAACTATTACATAACCTACGGCTCACATCAGTGTCAAGGAAGACGCCAACAGCAGGGCAATCTATTAAAATGACTTGTTAAAATAATAGATATACAAAAACCCTAACTCAAACAATCCTAATGTTTTATAGGGTTACATATATTACATTTTATATACATATATATGCACACATATCCATATGCCAAGAGAACACATCTGACCTTGAAGGACCCTGCCAGGAGCCAGTGAACAGGGGCAAGAAGTAGTGTTTAAATAGCCCAAGAGCCAGTTAGCCCAAATCCATATTCACTCATAGCTCTCACCAGCAAGGGCAAGATCTGGAAAGATCCCTTTGGAAAGGGGCAGCTGTAGGAGAAGAGCATGGAAGGGTCCTCCCCACAGGAACAAAATCCCTGCTGCTGCTTCACGCTGGATCTCCAGGCCAGTGGGAGCAAGGGCACTTCTTGCTCCCCAGCCTGGCTTACAGAAAGCAGAGCAGCCTGCTTGTGCCAGAAGGTGCTGATAGCAAGGACAGGTAGCTGAGGCTCCAGCAGTGCTTTGGAAGTAAAGGGCACTCCTGTTTCATAGATACAGACTTACCTTTGACAAATCTCACTACAAATGCCAGGGCATAACCGGAAAAGGAAGATAGCTTCCTTCTGAGGAGACCAAACAAGATAACCTAAGAAACTGGGAAATAAAATAAGGATGTGCACAGCAGTGGGAGACAGCTGCATCTTTCATTGCCATGAGGATGGTCTCATTTTAAGCCACTCTAAATGTTATTCCATTACGGCTTATCAGCTCTCCCTCTCCTCTTTACTGGTTTCCTTTCAAGCACTTTTCAAATAGGGATGATTACCAAAGGCTTCCTAAAAACAGGGAGGATTTAAGTGAGCACAACCCACCTGCAACATGGAGGGAAACACAAATTTTGCTCAGAGCACAAAGTTGCTGGACATGCTGTGCAGCGCCCAATCCCGTTCTACAGTTCATTTGCAAGTCCACTCCCAGAGATGCTCCTGCACAACAGCAACAGGTTTGGGAAGGAGCAAGGGGTTGTGACATCCATTTGACTGAAAATCTGGACAACTTCTCTACCTCAAGGCCCAACGCCCAGTACAAGCAGCACCAGTGTAATCGATAGTTGCTGCCCCAAAGGGGACTCGGAACCAGCTTCGCCAGCCCCACGGTCGCCCTCGCGAGGCAGCGAGCGAGATGAAGCCACCAGCACGCACACATTGTACCAAAGAACACACCAGCAAACATCACTTTATTACATCGGTTCAGTTGTCCAGACTAACCATAAAAGCAGCTTAGATAAACACAGATGGACACAAGTTAGTGCTTCTGTATTAGCTCAAAATTCCAGAATTGTTATGAGGGAGCAGCTATTTCTGGGTTGTTTCCAAAATACAGAAGTGGGTCTTGGGAGGGGGAGCCCAATGGGAATCCTCCCCACATGTGCCTGGTACCCCCCGAGTCAGGAAACAGACCCAGAAGGTATTTCAGAGGTCAGAAAGGGGAGTCACAGCATTAATCAGCACAGACAGAATGGAAACACACTGACCAGAGCCTTGATCAACAGGGACGACACAGGCACAAGACACTGGTACTAGCTACCCAAAAATCAGTTAACAGTTCCTAAGACCGGTGTAAAGCCAGGACTAGAACGACCCTGGTGGAAAGACACAGAAATAAATACTCGCTCACCTCTGCAATGTCTGCCCCTTTCCAAGCTTGTCGCCATCTAGTTACAACAGTCGTACGTTCCTCACTATGTTACAGCAGCAAACTACTACAGTTTAAGAGCAGCCGTCGAGTGACTATACACAGTACACTGTACGTACTCGAGAAGCCTGATGCCACCTCTCGTACTTGTCATCCTCCTCTTGATTTAAGCAGCAGGAACGGCCCCCACGGCCAACAAACTTTGCTTAATTTGTTGAGCTCTTTGGATGCAATTGAACTGCATCTTCATGAACTGCATAATTAAAGTCTGCCCTACTGCTAAATGCCCATTGTTTAGGGGGAGAAAGTATTTGGGTCACTGTAAACACAAGAGAAATGCAGATTTTGGTTGCCGTTCAAGTAAAAGACCAAAGCAGGTCAGAAATATGAATGTTTGCTCAAGTCAGCAGCTCTGCAAGTCCCCTGCTACTTAAAAAAATTGAGATCAAGCTCTTAATTTTACTTTTTACTGGTGTTTTTTTTTTTTGAATAAACCCTTCCCTGAAAAAATAGCATAAAATATCCTTTAATAGCCAGATTACTATGTTTAAAAACTGATATGGCTACAGGTCTGTCAGTCTTGGAGGCCAGTGCGAAGGCTTAAGAGCAAGCGCAGTTGATGCTACCCCGACGCTGATGCTCAGCGTAGCACCTTACCTCTTTACATCTTGAAAAAAGGACCTGAAAAGTGCTGCCCAGGTTTCTAATTTCTTTTCCTAAGGCTGCCTAGTCAGCCCTGCAGATCCTCCACTGTCATACATGACTCAGGAAAGAACCATGAGCTTTCCCTCAGTTAGCTTTTGGCAGTGACAGCAGCGCGTTGTTTTGTGCGTGACTGCAGAGAACGCTTTTCCGCAGGGGGCTGCGGAGTCTGGAGTTACTTTGGGGAGGAACGGAGCAGTCCTGAAGGATGGTAGAGCCGGACATGCCTCATACAGCAGATACCAAGAACGAAAATCCCTTGATAAGCAAAGGAAAGCAGTTGAGAATAAGGCAAATAAGACTGGTGAAATAACTCCCAGTTTTCTCCTTGTAGCATATTTTACTCCATGAATGTAATGAAAGGCAGGTTAAGCTTTCTCATTTAACCTTCCCTTTAGCTTGAGAGATGACCAATAATAATAATAACAATAACAATAATAATAAAAAACTAAGGACAAGTCTTCTGCCTCCCAAGGGCTGTGGTATAACCTAGAACAATCATAGGCTATTTCCAGGATGCTGAAAGTCAGTTTAGAGAAAGGCAATAACCCCCGTGCGACAGGGGCTGTAACAGTAGTGTTCTGGGTCATATTCTGTGCAATTACGCAACTTGTTCACGAGCTTCAGTCACCTACCCACGCTTCTCACTGCAGTTCTGTTAAGTGGTGGCTGAAAAGGTTAAATATTACTCCACAGCTCAAGGTGGTTTCAGCAGAAATTCAAAATCCATTTCCTGTGATACGTGTCCGCATTCTCCAAAACAAGCATTCCTACTGCCCAAATGTCAACACTGAAATCTCACAGGTTCCTGGAAATAAATCAACAAGATTCATTTGCACTTTGTTTCATAGTCCCTTCTCTCCAAACCTGGCTTTGCAAAGACACATGGTATGCTTGAATGAAGGTCTCTTCTTGTTGAAACGGTGTTAGCTCTTACTTCCCTCTAGACAGACTTTCTCCAATTCTGACTAGCCGCATACGAGGAGGGGTACATATGTCAAAGTGACATCTTTTCCCCAAGAGGATTTTCATATGTCGAAAAACTAACAATGAAAATTACAAATTAGGTAGAATAAGGTTGCAACTGTCCACCAGGCTAACTGGAGCACTATGAGTTCCTCTTAACCCTTTGTCCATTGCTCAAAGTTTCCTTTCCCTTAGTTTGCTCCCATTTTGTTCATCCACTATGGAGGAAAGTCCATCACCATTACTCAAGCATTTGTCTCTCTCATTTTTGTGTTCTTGCTTCTGTCGTCTTATCTCCTTATACCGCAAGGTGATGTCACTAAAAATAATAAAAAAAAGCAACAAGTTTGTACCAGTGTTGTGAACAAACAATTTAAATACCCTATAAAAAGAATATGGATAACTTGTTCTGGATGCAAGCAGCCTTGGGATAATTTAATCCATTTCAGTCTTCTGGCTCTACATTTCTAACTTTGCTAATGACACTGAGGCCTAACACATTTCAGAAGCATGCTCAAAAAGAGCAGCCCCTGCCATTGCACAGGGCCTGCTCTGCAGATCAGTTCTTCCAGCCACATGCTGCTGCTTTTCATTTACTTGCAGAGATAGCACATGCTAGATCAGCATCCAAACCAAATGTGTTTAACTTGGCTCACTTGCTGTTGACACTAGGAAAGCTTGGATAACTGCAGTGCAGCAAAATGATCTTGCAATGAAGCTGTGAAGCATCTTAATTTTCTCTGAACCACGCCACAAGAAAAAAAAAATGCCGAACTTGGCTGCCATCTTCATTATCCCCGAAAGCCAGTTGGAAGCAGGGGCTTAAGTGCTCGCCTGCTTCTATAGCAGCTCTAAAATAAATAATGCTACAAAGATCCACAGGTTTGATCCAGAAAGACTGTGAGAAAACTGCCTCAAGCACTTCTTACCGTATGAAGAAACGCCAGGCTGTCCAGGTGAGCACAAGGATGATGCCCAAGATCCAGCACTGGGTAATGTAGAAAGGAAGAGAGAGCGTGAGGGTATAGGGATCGTACTTGACAACAATCAGAAACTCCGTGGCAGTAATGGCAGCAACCAGCCATGCCTGCTGACCCAGCTTCTTATGGAACTTCCTGCAAAATAAATATAGAGATAAAAGGATGACAGAGCTAAAAGAGGAAGCATTCAGAGAAGTAATCATTCAGAAAAAGACAGGTGGGGAAATCATTTCACTGAGCCTTGCATCATACTAAAAGTCTAGTTTGGATTACACATGTCCTGCGCTTGTGTAGGCTGAGCACTTTCATGCTAGTCTTACTTTGTCTTCCATAGAGGCTCTGAAAACACTTCAAAAATTAAGCTACTGTGTAAGAAAGCAAAGCCTCTCTATTTCCAGGGGAACAGTAAATCCCGACCAACTTGAGCAGGTGAACTTTGAGGAAAGGTATGAGTCAAGCTCTACCAGGTTCCTCTGCAAACATCAAGTCACAAAGCAATAACTGCACTTAATGCTTATATAGCTACAGTCTGAAATATATCCATTTCCAAAAAATCATTCAGTGAGTTGTCATTGTTGATCTCTGAAAGGTTTTAAAAAGATAACACTTAATAACAAACAGATAAGATACTGGAGAATGCAAAGAGGAGATTTCATTTGTGGATAACACTACCTCAGGGCAAAAACAAGTCTAATATTTAATCACAAAGGTTACTTTTTAAGCAGTACCAGACAAACAAGTGAAGCTACACTGATCTGTACCATCTAACACAGTAACCTATCAGCAATGCTAGAAATTAAACTGCAAATTAAACTGCAGTAGAAAAGATGTCTCTTCAGAGGCTTTATTATACAAGGACAGATTAGACACCGTCTTTTAGGTCACCTATGGGAGATGCATATATTCAGACAGATAGATACAGATGCATATATAAAAAATATCTATAGGCTGCCTTTCAGGAAACCTCATTACCCTTGCAGGCAATAGTTTATTGCTAGAAACTCAGGTGAATTGCTTCATGTAAACCAGCTAGTTTCTGCACTTGTGGTCCTGTCTCTTCATGCCCTTGCCTGGCTTGGTGGTTTTTACAGCTTACGGGCCTGACTGCAGGCGCCTCGTCTGTCACTTATCAAATTGGCTCTGTTTGGACACTGCAAGACCCTCTGATGCCTCGGGCTGCAGCAGGCAGCCTGCTCACCGCAGCACCACTGCTGCTATGGGTGCATTGCCTACCACCAGGCAGTCAGGCAGACCTTCCCCATTTGGTAGACTAACCTTTTCTTCTATCACCAATCAGTGGAACCTAAAACGGGATTTCATTCCCATTAGTGAGAAGAGCCATAAGAGTATGCCAGAAGTCATATTTTTTTTTGCTTTTTCCTAAGAGATTTAACAACAGGTTTCTTGAATTCCAACTCTTCTGAATCAAGACCAATTTCCTGCTTTAGGGAAACAATACCCTCGGTACCAGAGCCACCAACTCTTATCTGCAAGCACAGGCATCTTTTCTTAACAGCCTTTGGATACTATCTTGTACTGAAAAGTCACAGGAAGAAGCATTTCAGGATTGTTTCTCCTACCCCACCTTCCTGGGAGCACTATAATTAGCCCATAGCCCACAGAGTTATTACTCATCTGAAGAAGTCTCCCAAAATAAAACAATCCAACTAGAAGCACCACTGACAGCCTTCAAGGCAGCTCTTTATTTTGCCTTCTATTACTTTACTTCTACCGCCTTTTTTTTTTTTCCTTTGATTTTAGTGGAAGTGTCTAAACCTTTCTCCACTCCAGAGTGGAAACAGGGCAAGGAGTATCTCAGTGCCAAGTCCAGAACTGCCAGGACAGGAACAAAGTGACATAACAGAAACCTGCAGTGGGCTGGGAAGAACACATCTAAGTGACACCTGCAATACTAGTAATGGGAAATTGTAGCCTGGCCTTGGCCAGCTGTGATCTGCACCCTCCTGTCCAGCTCAAACTGAGGCTTAATAAATGCCCTGGTATTCAGTGGCTGTGTAAATCTTTTGGGCTTTATTTTTCCAGCTTGTTTTGCCACGCAAAAAGCAGCCAGCTAACAAATCCTGCATTGGGAGTGCCTCCCACAGCGGTTGCTCAGCCAATGCTTCCCTCTGCTGGGCAGAAAGGCACAGCTGCCCTAGGCCTTGTCCCCTCCGGCTGTCAGTGTCCGTCTCCTGCAGAGCTCAAGGGAGGCCCCAGGCGCCTTGGCAGGGCTGGCGCAAAGGCTCTCCAGGCCCAACACTTCCTCTCGCTTTCTTCCCCCCAGTCCCTCACTGTCCCTCGATTACAGTAAAAACCCTCTTGAAGCAGAAGCCAGCAGAGAGGTGGAAGTGAGCACTTTGGTTCTGGAGAGCCTGCAAGTCAAGCACATGACACGTTTGCTTTAACGTGAGGCTAAGAGCCTCACTTGAGAGCAATGTTTCAGTTCAAACTGCACA
The DNA here is from genome assembly GCF_000705375.1 of Tinamus guttatus. The sequence continues at coordinate 164,443 of NW_010586715.1, read as the reverse complement.
GAATTGTCCAAATACACCAAGGAGGGAGACAGGGGAAAATCTGACATAGTAAACCAAAGAAGTATTACTGCAGGCACAAAGATGATGAGTATGTTCCAATAAAAAAAGTATCCTGCCTAGACCAGCTCAAATGAAGGGAATTTAAAGACTGTTCCATGCGGGTTATGAGGTATGACAGATTAAATAGGTAAAAACTAGCTTTACTACCTGGATGGGTAAGAATAAAAACCAGATTCCACCCTATGAACTCAAGTTGTTCAGATGACTAGGCCAGCTGCCTGCTTTGCTGAGCTTCTTCCTCACCTGCCATTTTTTTTTTGCCTGTCACTATCTTATGAAAACTTAGTAACAAAAGAATCTAATATGACCCTAAAGGAAGAACTGTGCAGACCCTGGGGTTGCCACAGAAAAAAGAAAGGGTTGGTTTCCTCACTTCCTACTCAGAAAACATTTTGTATTTGAAGTTTAAAATTCATGTCCTTAGTAAAAGCTCCTTGGAAGAACCCTAAGCACTAGCAATCACAGAGCTATGGAGAGATGAACTGCAGATGCTGCAGACTCTTACAGTGAGACTCTTCTGGCAGGTACTTTTTAAGGCACCAAGACCTCAAGCACTCAGAGGCAGCAGGTTAGCTGCAATGGGAGACAAGGTATAGGAGTTGGATGGCAGCTCCAAGAACCATCCCTTGCAGATTGCAGATTTCAGTTCTATACACATTGCTGTCATTGCTCACAAAGTTCCTGCAAGCAGAGTCCTAGAACCGTGTGCAGACACTGGGAATCCTGAACAAGGAAGAAAGGAGGAAAGAGAAAAGACTCTTGTATTTGATCTTCATTACTTTCCACAGTAAATACTGCAAGGTTTGTCTACCTCAGACAATCCAGTCATTATGGACAAGGCAACGTGCCATGATCCTGACAAGGAAGGTCAGCGGAATATTGCAAGCACCGTCAATTAACAAGTTGAGAGTTTCCAATAGCAAAAAGTCTGAAAGGTTTTTTGTGTGCTGTTGGCTGGGAGCCTCCCAATACTGCTGGCTCCTCCACACCATCTTCTTCCTATAATTTAAAAAAAAAAAAAAAAAAAAAAAAAAAAAAAAAAAAACACCACACACACACACCACAAGAAGAAATTCACCACAACTCCTTGGCTCACAGTGATGCACAAGCAAAAACACATCCCATTAAGCTGATACAATGGGAGCAGATTGCCTCTGCTTGGATGAGATGAAAGGCATGAAGGAATCCAAGCTCAGCTGCAAAAGCCTTTGAGGAGCAGGTATTAGGTGAAGCCAGATGTCAGCATCTGCCCCTTTTCAAGGAGAGTCTGACAAGCTTGGGTCTGTGGTGCATCAAGCAGTCCTCAGAAGTGAGGGATGTAGTCACCTTACCTAGCAAGACGACAAAAGGATAGATTTTTGGTGGCCATGATGAAGATACACAATTCAGAAGGAAGATTCTTCTGCTTGCTGGGCAAATTTCTCCAGCCCATTGAAAAAATGGCAAATTGCATCAGTAATGATGGAGATGATTCTCCTAAGTCTCATGTGTGATCGAGCAGAGGGCAAACAGCAGCAGTTGTGTTTCCAACCGAAACACAAGGCCTGGAAGATGAAGTGGCACTAAGGAGCTCACCAGTGAGAGGTAGCGACCTCTTCTTACCTTCGAGTTGGAGGCACATTCCAAACCAGGAGGTCCAACACCAAAGGCAGGGAGCAGCCTGCCACTGCTGAATGTCCTGAAATCCAACTAAGCAAGGCAGATTGGCCTTTCTTGCCCATTCTAGGAGCCAAAGCCTTGCAAGGAAAATTGATCTTCAGAGAAGGTTGGAACCCTAAATTCTGAACACAGACACTTGTTGCATTGGTCAGCAACAGAATGAACAACCCTTGAAGACAGACATTGTCTTAGACTTAAGCTGTGGGTTCAGGCAGTTTGTAACACTACTACTAAAGTTTAAAAGAAAAGGTGATTTTGAGAACAAAGCATTCTTACGTCTTACATGGTCTGCAAAAACAAAAGCAGCAAGGATAAATATGATGCTCAAGTAGGAGCAGTCTGAAAGTACATGCCCTGCTGGGTGTGGGTGCACTTTGCCTGCAACATAGATCTGCAAAAGGGTGCCACAAGAGTGCCAGAGGACCTGAGACCAGCTGCAAGACCACTCAAGAAGCAGCACCTTAAGAGCAGAGCTGCTTGAGGCCCTGCTCTCCTTGGACAGTGCATCTAAGGATGGTAGTTCTCAACTAACGTTCTCAAAGCGGAGTTCAGTTCTCTCATGAGCCAACAGCACTCTAGCTGGTTTACACATTACATTCTCAGAGTGATCATTTATGACAAACTAGGGTTAAAAACAGTGCACACAAAGCCCCTAATGACAACTGCTCTCTAACCAGATAGACTCAATTTTACCTCTCAAAAGAAAACAAAGCAGATGCTTCAGGTCTTCTTTGTCCCCAACAGGCTGAACTATTGCTGTGAGATGGATGCCAACAAGCTAGAGCAAATCGGAGCAAATTCAAAATAAAGCAAGTGAAGCTTGATATGATTATAGACACAAGAGGACTGGCTTACGGGTCATCCATGAAGTCGTAGATCTCCCTCATAGCCACACCTCCCACATTGACAAAAAAGACAAGGCGCAACAGGACCAAGTAGTGTTCTGGCGGCATCCAAAGGACAAACTTCAAGTAAAACGTGTTCAGCTCTGCCAATAAAAACTGAGAAAAAGGACATTATAATTAAACTCAGAGGACTTTAGTGAACGAAGCCTGGAATCTCCCTCTCCCTTGGCACAACTACCCTCCCACCATTTACCTGTCTCCACACCACACTACCCAGTAACAGTGAGCCCACTGTCAACAGTTGCAATAATCTGCAAGAAGTTTCTTTCAATTTTTTGCATGTTTCAGAAAATGTTTGAAAGCAGCAACGCTTGTGCACAGCACATAGGCATAAACAGTCTGGCCTAGCCCTGCCTCTGGTTTCCAGCAAGTTTACGGGGTGTTTGAGGTAGCTCTACAGCTACTGATAACATACCCTTGGACTAACAACTTGTCCTTTCACTGTCATTTAAAATCTGATTGATGGAACCCAAAATAACAAGAGGCATGAGCAATGCAAACCTTCTTTAAAAAACAACACAAAAGCAAAATTGAAACAAAAACACTCACTTATGCAGACATGACACCACTGCCTAGGCCAACTTTGGAGCATTGATTATATATTTACAGGAAAATGTTCTCAGAGGGAGCAGTCCAGGCAATGCAATTAAGTGAACAGCAGACACAAATTTCTTGCTTCACAAGGAATGACAGCGGAAAATATCATGTATTGCTCACTTCAGAAGAATGCTGCTTATAAATGGGAAGTCAGCCACAGGGTGGCTTTCCTAAAAGATACACTATTTCCCCAAACTAATATGAAATTCAGTGGAACCTTTAAGTTTCTGAATCTGTTCCAGCTGCTAAAAATTAATGCCTTTCAGGGAGTACTAAGCTGAATTTAAAGTATGCAAAGTAAAGAGTCACAAAAACATGACGACCCTTTTTTCGTAAAAAAATACTGGTGCATTTCCTTTACTTCTCCCACACACTATGGGACCCTCAGCAAGCCTGTTGTGCTCCACGAACCTGGCACAAGTTCAGCGTAGTGGCTGTTGGGCCCTTTGAGCTGCTATTCAGCTGCCTGGCACTCGCAGCTGGCTCTGCATCAGGTGCCGAGTTACAGACAAAACATTGTTCTTGAAGCACACTCAGGTCTGCAATTTGACATGAGCATAAAGAGCAATGTTGTTATGAGAAAGAAGAGTTGGGGGCTTGCCAAGCTGACCAACGTGTCCTACTCAGCAGACTAATAGGGAGCTTCACTGGACAGACCCCAAGACAAACCACCGCCAGATTTCCTGCACCACATATTTCAAGATGATTAAGTGCCCTGTTTGAATAGCTGTTACAAAACACATCAACCTGTTATATCTTGCACCATATCAGAAATACAGAAACTGGCTAACGCCCACTGCTTTTGCAAACAACCAAAGCATCAAAAGGATTTCAGTGAAATTTCAAAGTTGCTGAATTAAAGTAAGTTCAGGTTGCTCAAAACAGAGCAAAGTAAGATCCAATGGATGCTACGGAGGCCAAAGTTCCCTAACTGACAAAAGCGAGGCAGGTGGTATCTAAGAAAGTGCTTAAAACATCAAGTTTACCCTCCATCTCAGTGCCATGTGTGATAACCTCCATCTCAGTGCACTGATGCACTCCCACAATGCAGATCTAGCCACTTAACTGCCCGAAGTAGCGAGACGAACCACCAGTGTGTGTGGCTCCTGCAGAAGGCCACCTTCTCTTTTCCTTAAACAGGGGCAGCTAGTTTACCCCAGCCAGTCAAGCTGGATGCTGTTAGCACTCCAGCCATACGCTACGTGTCCAGGGTAACATTTAAAACAAAACCAAAAGAAACCCTCCAAAAGCCCATCAAGCATAGTTTAAGTCTGTATTACAATATCATGCAAGGCAAAAAAGTGTGTCCTCTAGGAGCCATACTGTCTAGAGCTAACACACAGCAGCCTGAGGCTTTAGTTAGAATCTCTCCAGCTGCAAGGTGCTATTTATCTGCATAAGGCAGGGTGGAAGGAGTTCGTTTCTCCCCAAAGCCAACATTTTCCTTTTGCAGCAGCAGTTTTCAGAATTGTGTGTAGGCCATATTTTAAATTGCTTGTATTGTCGATCTCCCAGTTGTTCAGCAAGCGAGAACAAGTATTTAGGCACTGAATTTGCCAATTGTGCCAGAGCCAAGAAAACAGACACCTTTTCAGTAGGACATGGAAGTGACCTCTTCCAGAAGCAACTGAGTAAGCATCACGAGGTCACAGTTTTTGCCCAAGTTACTGTTTGTGTATTTGCTGTAGTGTTACAAAACATTAAACAAAACGATCAATAAAGAGGGAGAATTTTCCTTACTACAAAGATGATGCCACAAACTGCTAGCCATCTGCGTAAACTGGATGCTGGCTTCCACTCAAACTTGACCCAGCTATATGGGGTGAACTGGAAGACAATTCTCTTCATTTTACCTCTGAAAGAGAACCAGAACATATTCTTACAACTTTAAGAAATGGTAGATAAGAGACATCTAACATTTTATTTCAGACAACAATTTAATTGCAAAATTAAGCTGTTTTGAACAAGCACTCTCTCAAGCAGCAGTCTGTATCTGCTTTAAGTCTTAGGTGTTACAGCTCATTGTAATAAGCAGTTCCTCAATTCTGCCTTGCTAAGCAAGAACAAGTTCCAAAACAAATGCTAGTTCACTGCTGGTAGAAGACCATAATGGATTTATTCAAATTTAAGCTTCAATAGCCCAATTACATTGAAGCCCTGATTACTGGTGAGCTCATTACTTGCAAAAAGGACTGAAAGTATCCCTGGGGTGAACAAAGGTGCCTGGTGCGCAGGCACCTGCGTTAATCTCCTCATTTCCACAAGACCCTCTCATTCCTAGATATCAGGCAATGCTGGTAACAGAAGGGTACATACATGCAGTAATAAACTGTTGGATATTTCAGTCATCACAACACACATGACTTTCCCAAGTCACATTAATCAAAACAGAGTAACATTTTAACAGCCTAGATCTTTAACAAGGGTTGTGCTACTGTTTGTGGAGCGACTCCTACATCAGCTTACTTATAGGTAGGAATGTTCCAAAGTCCTTGCCATTTGTATGTTTTCAATGAAAGCCAAGACAGAGTCTTCATCCCACAGTAAATTCCTAATCCGTTACATAAGATCACATCCATTATCCACTGGAAGGGAAAAGAAAATAAAGGTGACAAGTAACAAAGTTAAGCTCTAGAAAATGAAGTTACTGTTGAGCCACATACTTGCAGGCACACCCTTGGGGACAATACATGAGCATTCCCAGAGTATTGTTGGGTCAACAGTTTGGAGAAAGGATCTCAAACCAACTGGCTGCCCACCTCATGCACAGAATCAAAGCAGTGTATTAATTTCATTACAAGCTTTTTCTGAGGCAAACCAGACTTGCTCCTGGAGAAAGTCCTGCTGCTGCTCCTTTCTTTATAAAGCGGCATTTATCTCTGAATGTAACTATGTGGCAAAAAATTACAAGCTTACCAAAACTTGTACAGGAAGAAAACACATGAGTGTCTGCACACACAGGTGTATAAAAACAGCAGCAGGACCAGAGCTGCACATCCTGAACACACATCATTTTGACTGTTCAAATCAACTTATATAATAGAGGGGAAAAAAGCATGTCATTGTAAACTGGCTCTTTCCACAGACTAAATCACAGCAATCCCTCCAGCTTCAGGAAACATACAAACAGTATTTGGAGACAAGTGCAGTGACCATGCAAGCTCTTCCCTAGCACAAATATTTATCATTCCAAACAGCTTTTAGAAACCACACTAAAGCTCTTGAAGTCAAAATATTTACTGTTTTCAGAAAACAGTGAAGATCGGCTGACACGAAAGGGAAAGCTGAACATGAATCGCACTGAGCCTGTTTTCTTAATGAGCAAGAAGAAATCTGTGAAACCTGATACACAAAATTTTACATTTCTCAACTTCAAATTTTGTGGTTTAGAGTAAAGCTTTAGCTTCTCCCTCTGGTGTGGAGTGAATCTAAACAAATATTTCAGTGTGTACAATAAAGTTGCAATTCCACAGAGAAGTTAAGCAAACCTTAAGATTATGCACACACACAATGACAGAGTACAAGCTCAGAAAGGAGAAGCGCCCACACGCCAGGTCACAGTGGCTGTACATGTATTTTGGGCTAAATGCATGCTGTATAATTCAGATTTCACCATTTCCTGCCCTCCTACCCCCTAAAATACATACTTCAGTTTATATAAATATATCTGGTGCAGTACATACGTGATCCCACCAACATTCGCTGAAGTTTGGAAGCTGGTGTTCCAGACTGTATTCCAGAAATTCAAACATGACACTGATGATCATGCACATCCACCAGTCTCGAATCATTAATGTCTATACAAAGGGGGGAAAAAGTCTGCAACAGTTACGAAACACACTAAAAATCATTACAAAAATGAATGCTTCCCTGCCGAGTAGGACCAGACACCAGTTACATTAGCGTTCCTTTAGAAAAAGGAAGGAGAACACCACAAACTACAGAAACACATGGCAGATTTAGTTTCCTCAGTGTAGTAGGGACAAATTATTATGCCTTTTTCTAGTTTGAAGAACGATTGCATGTGGAAAAGGAGTTTAATCCTTCATGGCTTTGAACACCACGGGCATACATGGTTACCAGTTACTTCTACAGCTGAAGATTGTCTCCAGTCCCAAACCTGACATATCATCCTAGCCTACTGCCAAAATGTGCAAGGAGATTATAGTAACACCCTACTTCATATTTGCAAGTGGATAAGAGCACAAAGTCAGCTAGTGCATCTATACCGCTGTACTGGAACTCAGCTCTGGACCACACACCAACTGTTGACTTTTTATAGAAAAAAGTTAATTGGCAGAAAAAAAAAATGAAGCAGACAGCTTCTTCTATCCCAGCAGCATAGAAATTATATAAAAAAAGAAAAAAATAGAGAACACAACTGAAATTGTATTTTGATATCTAACGTAAGTGGCTTGGATACAGAAAATTCAAGTATCTCTAAATTTACCATTAAATATACCTAAGTTCACCTGAAGTCAAAGCCTTCCCATGCTGGGTGCACTCTTTTTTGTCCTTGACCAAAAGATAATGAAAATTAAAAAATACATATTTAGCACTGCATCTGTACCAAAAAATAAATGGATACAAAGCAAAAGCCATAACTGTCTTGAAAGCAGGCTCTGCCTTTTACTTTGAAAGTATAAAAGCACTGCAACAGAAAGGCATCAGAAGAGCAATCCTTACTTTTAGGTACCAGCCAAAAAAGTGAGCAGGAACAAAACCATCCAGTTTGTCCTATAAACCAAGAAGAGAAAGCAGGTCACTTTGCCCTGTAAGTGATTACACATGCTTGAGGCTTAATTGTTTCCCAGGAAAAAGGAAGCAATAAGCTTAATTTCACATATAAATACTGGATGCATTATGTTCTCAAATACAGCAAACGAGTTATCTTTAAAGCAAAGTCAGAAAGCTTAAGGGGTAGAAACTGGAGTTAGGATTATAAAGCTGAAACTAGCTTTTAAATTTTAGTGTAATTTTCCTTATCTTCCAAGTGGCAATAAGGGGACAGAAGCAGAACACGTTCAAGCCAGACATAACAGGGCAAGAACATATATTTCACCATCACACCACCCTGTTTTATCTAGTGGGGCTTCTTAAATCTCATCCGTTCTGCCAACAAATACCCATGTCTTTCTTCCTCCTAGTGCTGGTTCAGTGCTAGGAGAGGGCAGCTATTATCGTTTGCAGTTTTTCTCAGGTATTCCTGAAGGTTGGATGGTAGCCCCTAGGAATTCAGGGCTCCTCACTACATATGCACTAACAATTCCATGGCATTATGAAGTGGTAGGAAAGTAAACCCAATTCCTCTGCCCTTAAGTTTCAAGCCTTTTGTTTGCCAGCTTTAAACAATACCCTGGTAGTTTGTGATATCCCCAGCCTAGGTTCAAGAAAGTGCAATTGATGGGTTGCTTGGCAATATGCTAAAAACATTCAAACTTTGTGCCTCTACGTGACTGCGAGCAGAAAATGCCCTAAGCACGCAAAGAAATCCAAGGTGTTGGGGGAAATGGTTTACATCCATAAACCAAGAAACAAGGGTAGTTAAACAAGGGTAGTTAAACAATTCACTCTCCTTTTCTGGCAATGTAATTAAAGTACAGAGACACCTCTCCCTTTGATCAACAGAAAAGGTCAACAGAAGAGAAATAAGGAAGCTAGAGGCTGAAACTGAAGCAGCAAGCATAGTCAAGATGTTTCCTGATTTAACACTCAGACACACATGACTGCCGTCTAGAGAGTTCAATTAAGCAACATTTTACCAAAAAACGGTATTTGCTCTCTTTAACTTTGCCTTTTTTTGAATGTTGTTTCTTACCCAGATATTGTGAAGCGGATCAGTTTCATTGCCGGGATCATAGATAAGGCAGTTGCCACCGTAGTCTCTTTCTGGCAAGGGAACACCTAAATTCGGATCAATGTACTTCATAAACTGTCTGCCATCTTGTACAGTCTGCAGAAGGAAGACAAAAACCCGTCTTTCTTATACTCTTAGCAAGTATTAATAGACAGAAAAGTATGACAAGTTTTATCAACAGCTTATCTTCAAAAGGATTTTTTTTTTCCAAATCTATGTTGCAAAAAAGTTCTTGAAATACAGCTGAAAGTCCAGTGACAACATAGAGTACACACTTGTCTTCCTGGGCCTCTAATGCTAAATATTAAGGAAATAAGTGGCTACAGAACAAACTTAGGATTCCCTAAATAAGAAAAATTGAAGTTGCTCATCTGTCTGTCCTCCCTCACAAAAGCCAGCAGCACCCTGGAAGTGATGCACTATTCACCCTTCTCACTGCCCCTCTTGCCTTGTTCCTCCCCTCCTTGAGGCTCGGTGAGCACAAGGAAACAGCAGCTAAAACTTAGGAAAGGCTCATTCTTAGCAGCTGCATCTCCTACCTCAGTGACCTTGGGGTTTCCTAGAATGGGAGACGTCCAGCAGCGCTTGAGACGTGCAGCTGGAAAGTAAATGCAGGAGGTGCAACCCTCAGCAGACTGAGCACACAGCGTCATGCACTGGGAGCGGGATCAGTGGTGCACGTGTGCTCAGCTCCCTTCTGCTGCACAAACAGCTGCACTACATTTCAAGGCAGAAAAATAATAAATAGTGCAGAGCTCTGAATAAAGAGCATCTCCAAGCTAAGGTCCCAATAGCTGTAGAGGTGATAAACTGGAAGCAAACAGCAGGGAAGAAATTGCCAAAATACCAGTTACAAAAAAAAGAGGCCAAAGCTTGAACTGGAACTCACACACATACGTTTGCCGAATAAATATTTCCTAACAAAAACCCACGCTGTTGGGATCAATGTTTTATAGCAGAAGCAATGCAGCATCTATGGCAGAAAGGGAGCAGCTAACAAACAGGAGGACAAGAAAGGATAGAAAAGCAGAGCACGGGCAAAATCAGTCAATGACAAAAAAATATTGAATAAAAACTACTGAAGTCATGTTAAGACATTTCAGCTATATGGACAAGCTGGTATTTGCTTTTGTCACTTAGAAATCCACCATGATTTTAACCTGACTTGGACCTGTGCTAAGTAATATGTGTTTTCAGTAAAAAAATCGGGCAACAGCTAGAAGTGACCTTAACAACTAAATGGTTGCACACACTGCCAGAGGAAATTAAAGCAATTCCAGCACTAGGAAAACAAAATGAAGCACATTATTCATTTTGACCGCAATTTCTCAGGAGTATCAATGATGCCTGGAAAAAGAAAATATATGACGTGAGACATTAGGGCCTGAGCATTGGCACTGAACCCCCCGAGATATATCAACAGGACAGAACATATCTTCCTCTACGACTGTCCTGTTGACATGTTCTGAACCACGTGTGGACACATTTGATATCATAAGCCAGGCAAAATAAAAGTGTTGGCTTTGTTTTCTTAAAGGAAGTTCGCCCTGATTTTTAGGGAGGCTCAAGTAAAAAAAGAAAGTCAAGCCAAAAAAAATGCTATTTGAGATCAGGCTGGGAAGGTTTGATCAGTATTAACAACATATTTGTGAAGTAAATATAGTCCAGAAGGAAGACAGATGATGGTTCCTGATGCTTCTGAATTCTAGCCACGCTTCTGCAAGCCCTCTCTTGGCACTCAAACTTTATTTGCAGCCATATGACGATGATCCATATGATGTGCAATGGCTGTGTTAATAACATCAGGTTTACTGCTCTTGTTTATCGCAAAATATATGACGCCTCATCCGCTGGGTTTCCGAGAAGTCATTTATTTGTAAAAGCCAGCAGAACATTCTCGGTTTAGAGAAGGACAAGAACGCAGTTAGAGAATAGGGTGCTTTATGTGCAAGTGCTGACAGTATGTCTAGAAAGATATCATCCTCCATTTGCTGTCATTATAGAGAGTGGTGTGCATGATTTCCCTTTATTGCAGAGAAAAATGTTTAAAACAGCCATCACCCAAGCACAAAGTATCTCAAAATATTAAACATGATAAATTCACTTCACGCTCCATGTAATCTGAGAGACTAACAGTTGATCTCCAATTTTAGCAAGTCAAATGAAGCCCAACAGAACAGAGGCTGAGCACCAAAAGCACCAATTCCTGGCCACTGATTACTTTCCTTATCTCACTTAGGAGAGCCTCACAGTGGGATGCTATCTGCACTGAGATTCACTGGAGGTTAGGAGAGACAGCAAGGAAGAATATTTTTATATCATCATTTTCTTCAAACTACCAGTCTCAAGAAGCATAATGATTTCCTATCAAAAAAATGAAGGAAGAACAACTCCTGTGTAAGCAGGGAGATTTCTAAGGAACAATCCAGAGGATTTTATATCCACATTAGAGCTCTAGTTACTAAAAAGGTGGTTTATGTTACTTACCTGAAAGAGTATAAAGATGAGGAAGAGTTCATATACAACGCTGACGCAAAGCCAAAACCTCCAGTAAGCTACAGAAACAGACAAATGGGACATTAGGGAGGCTTCCAGTAAAACAGCTGTCAATTATTCATTTACTGTAATGCAACCAAACACTTCAAGATGCCCTGAACAAAAAATTATAAAGCCCAGGACTGTACTCAAGCAAAGTATGCGCCATCCTTTCTAATGGAGCACAACCATAAGGGCTCTGTAATCATCCTTCAAGTAGGTTACATTTTCCAGCACTGCCCAGGCAATTTCTCACTCCTCCATTCCAGAACACAGGGACCCACAGGAATGTTTCAACCCAGTGAACTGAATATTGAAGAACCAGAGGGAGAGATGTGTGCTATTTGCAAGGTTTCCAGCAGTGTTAGGAAGGAAACCATTCCCTTTCTGAAGGAATCTAAACTTCCTTTTCTGTCTTGTTTGCACACTTCATCTGCCCAGCTTTGGTTTTCCCAGCCCTCTTGCAGCTCACCTGCTTGGCCAACTTCTACCTATATCTTGCTAAGGCAGGATGAAGACCAAGAGGAGGAACGACCACTTTTACATGAAAAACATCATGGAACACTCAGCTGCTTGACAGTCTCCAGGTATTTTTCACCCTCCCAAGACATGAAATTTTAGCTCTTCACGTGCCTGAGCAACACCTGAATCCAAATATTACACAAAATATCTGTACACTTCCAGCTCCATCACCGCCATTGCCATTTCTTTGGTAGGTGCAGTGTCCTGGATATTTTTTTGTCCATGTTCTGAATTCCTGCCAATATTCCCTCTGACACTGGCCTGGCCTCTGTTCAGTAAATGGGGTGAACACTCTGAACTCTTGTCCGGGGTCCTATTAACCCTGGAGAAGAGGCAGCAGGCTAATGCAGAGCCAGCACACGTACAGGGAGCGCTCTCCCATCTCTTCCTAACCACATTCAAGAACTCACACAGGTTAATTCAGGCAAACCTGACTCATTTTAAGTAGGCTTTTAAATCTCTCAGCAACATCATGTACTAATCGCTTAGGAATGACTTTAATGGACTTTTTGGAGGTGTTTCCTGTTTGTACTTATAAAACAGTTCCTCTGTGTTTACACATAGTTGAGAGTAGAGAAAACAAGATGGTCACTGTTCAGCTGAGCAGGGCTGGGCAGCTATTCCACTTCCACGGAATAGGGTTTGTCATTTAAATAATAAAATTTGTCATTTAAAACAAAAGCAACAATAATTAAAAATAAAGAGCAAACTTCAGGCTCAACGTTAGCATCTAGTTCTACTAACTAGAAGGCCACTTAGCTGCGTGAATGTCAAAAGTGAGGACCATGACATAAGTCACACAAGAGTTTGACACTAGCTCCCATCTTGCGACCGTAGTTGGGATCAGCTCAGAACCCGAAATCGCCTAGATGTGGTATCACACCCTGCAGCACAGACTTGCTCATCCTCTTGAAAAGCAAGAAAAATAAATAAATAATTGCAATCTTTGCCCAATCAGCCTTACTTCAGAGAAAGACAGAATCTCCATATTTCTCAACTAGCAGCCCACTTCTGACACCAGCATTAAAAAACTCAAGTGTGAGAGGATGTAGCTGCCTCCAATAAAACTGCTAAATTAATCTCTGCAAAACAGTCTACTTTCCACTTTCAGAGAAAAACAGCTGTGCCCTGGATAACAGACAGTCCAGCACTCTGAATGGAACAGCTTTTGCTGGAGTTTGGGCACTTCAAAATTTTTACTTGCAGTTTACAAACACAATTGTCATTTCTTAATCACACAAGAGAATAAAGTGTCTTAATAGGGCACGGTCAATTAAAAAGAGTCTTCTAAACACATGCTACATGCTGCACAAAAATCATTTTGCAATTCCGGTTGCTCTTGGTGGATTGCCACTAGCTTTTCCACCAAGTTACCCTAATTAGCCTGATGATTCCTTTTAGAGCCATTTCTTAGGTTGCTGAAGCATCACCTGCACATCAAACTTTGCCCCCAGGCATTCATAAGCAAAGATTAACATAGCTTGCAGAAAAGATAATGTGAAGTAAAAACAAACTCCTCCAATAAAAGCCTGAACAGCTTCTAAGCAAGGAGAACTGCTAATTCCAACAGCTCTTTGGTGAACAGCTAGGCTAGGAAAGCCTCGTTTTCTAAAGATCTGGCTTTGTCCCTTGACTTCCTCTAGCGAAAGAAAAGTTGGGTTCAGTCCCTCTTCTCCTCAGTGGGGCAAGAATTCAAGCCTCTGTTCAGCTGCCTACTACACAAAAGGGGTAGCAACAGCTTTTAAGACTTCTGTCATTCTTTCAGGTTTGAGTGACTTTCAAATTCCCTGGCAAATCTCACTAGGAAGGACTGGCTGAGCACATATATCCTGCTGTCTTTGCAGGATGCAGTTCAGAAACCATCCCCAAAAAGCTCCACTGGCCACAGCTCTACTCAGAAGAGAAAAACTTCTCCCTAGACTAGCAACTGAAACGTCCACAAGCCAGTCTGCAGGACAGAAATACTGTAGTGGCATTTTTAATAAAAAAGGATTTATAAAGTTGTTCATTTGATAAGACATTTGCTACATATCACTATACTGACTGCATAAACACTCTGCTCAAGCCAGAAAAATTAGTCTTTCATTAACCCACTTCTCCCACAGGAATTTAGTTTTAATCCCTTGCCACAGCAACTTCAGTCTCACAGCCTTAACAAGGCTGTTATCCCCTGCTCTCCTAACAACTTGCAAGACAAAACTTACACTGTTCTCAACCATAAATGTGTTATGTTCTGAAGCTGATGTACAGCTCAGGCACCAGAAGGATCTAAATCAGAACCTGAGCTTCTTTCTTCTCCCATATACACACACAGGGTTCTGTCAACAGATGATCTGCAGCTGCTGAGCACATTGAGCAGTACTTACTGAAGTAAAACATTTAATGAAAATTTGAGATCTGGTGCTAATTTAGGTGCTTTCTCCTCAGCAGACATAAGCACCCAAGAGGTTCAAAGATCACTTTATAGCTTTACGACCTACCTATACACTAGAAACAAGATGTTTCCAAAGCTGTACAAACATTGTGTTCTCTTCCCAGCCCTGCCTCAGCTTTAACTATAAAGCTATTTTGGGCAGAACTCTTATTTATTTTTCTTAAAGGTACTTGTCACCAAGAACCTCCCTCAAAGTAGGGCTGTTTTCCTGATTAAGGAGGCCTCAAGTAATCATTTACATGCCTAAGAGTTTAGGGATTGCTATGCTCAGAGGGTAAATCACTGTCATTGTAGGGGGACCGAGAGCAGAAGGGAACACTTAGCAAGAAAGCCTGTAACTGGCCACCTACCTGTGCTTATCAAAAGAGGCTTGGATTTGACCTATGCAGCCTAAAGGGCTACAAAGGACAAAAAAGGAAAAAACACACCAACAAAACAAACACATCCTAAGTTATTTGTCTGAACTGACCACTAATCCTGGAACTATTCTTGGAGCTATTCAGTGGGTGGAAGCCCAGAGTGCTAATCAGACATTGCAGGGCACGCACATGGAGAACAAACTACAGATCAGTACACGCCAGCAAACGCCTGCCTGAAGACCTGCTAGAGGCTGCAAGATTTTCCATGCCAGCTCAGGTTCAGAAGCACCACCTGTGGCCTGGCAGTTGCAAAGTCACTAGAAGATGGGACAATTGGTGAAAAAGCAAGCAGTTTGTAGGGACCGAGAGACAACCAAAAAAAAAACAAAAAACAAAAAACCAAAAAACATGCACAAAAGTAATAAGCGCTGTGTAATTAATAAGCCTAGGGCTTACTTAAGAATTCAGCAGTTTACTCTCAAAACCACTTACGCTGTCAGGCAAGACACACTAAGTCAAAATAACTGTTGACAAAGGTTGTGAAGGTTAAGAGTTACTTTTTAGGGCTGCCATGGAAAACCTCATTAAAATTACAGTGTAGGCAGCCTCTCCTGACAAAGGCAATAATGTACCACTGATCTCTTACAGACCACAGAATAAGCAGATCATTTGGATGTTCAAGGCTCCTCAAAGCTCACTGATGAAAAGAATCAGGAATATCTCTTTTTGCACAAACTGAAGAGACAAAAGACTGACAGCCTTTATACATGATTAAATCAAGTACAAAATGCATTATTTTCTCCAAATTCGGTGTCTGAACAGCAGTTAAGGGATCCTCAAGCAAAATTTAAGATTTGTCCCCTCATGAATGATTGTTCCTTGGGAACAAGGGCACCTTGTGCTGGATGGTTTGGATGCTGTTTACATCTTGTTGAGGCACAAAGAGGCACTGCTGAAGCAGAATGGGAGCAGCATGGAAGAGTTCAGACTACCATCGTGCATTTAGGGTCCATAAGCTTTCTTATACGATGGGAACTCTTCAGCTAAAATGGTTTGGGTATTATCTGTCACACACTGAGCTACCACTGCAGCACAGCCACAGAAAGTAAGTACTTGCAATATTAAGACACAGCGATCAAGGTACTGATGGAGAGAGGGGAAACATTAATGCCATCATAAAAAACATAAGCAGCAACACTTCTGCAATATCCTGTACAGGTCTGGACAGCCATTTTCCAAGATAATTTGAAATAAGACAGATAGAGAGAAGGACTAGTAAAATTTTATAGGGAAAGTAAGCATAATTTCTTGCTTTAGCAAAACCAATGGTGAGATGGCACTGTTGATGTAGGATATAAGACATCTATAAACTGGTCACTAACAGGTATAGATAGAATGAGGAGGCTCCAAACCAGAGAGGGGCTCCACAGGAAGCCAACAGAAGCAAGCCATGAAACCCAACTAGGAAGATACAGCTTGAAGAATTCATGAAACAGATCTGATGGGGCTGGATGTGACCATAGTGACTGGACTCTGACCCAGAGGCTTCTTTCTGCCCTACAAATGGGAGCAGCACACCAGCAGACTGCTGTTAATTATTTAGAGATGGGACCTGTCTCTAGGAACAGCACCAAGGAACAGGTCAGAGACTCATTTTCCACATGTGCACTGCCCAACACACCCCTGCACAGTGCACGGCCCCTGGAGAGCTGACGCCAGGTCCCACAGGGCTGCAGTGGCGGGTGCCTGCAAGAGCCTTGCCAGGGGAAAGGTGGGCAGAAAGAGCACGCTCTCTCTTAAAGACGCACCAGACACCTTGCTGTGACTGGCGAAGCAGCTGCTGCCCCAGAACTGCTCTGCTCCCCAAGAACCACTCCTCAGGAGACCATCACTCAAACAAACCAGAAGCTAAGATGACATTAATAGGAAAGACAACATTAGTATACGCAGTCTGCCTGTAAGAAGTACTGGAATTATTGGCTACTAATGTGCATTTGAGGATTTTAAGAAAAATTTCCCATATGCCAGAAATCAAAATTAACAATAATAGGAATGAGATATTGAAAATTACTACTTAACAAGACCTCAGAAACACAAACTTTTGAATAAAAGCTTACGTTTGCAGAGGTCTGCTGTGTACTTTGCTCTAGAAGAATCTCTGCTTTGATCATGGTTTTTAGCTTGTCTGCTGCTTCATATTCAAAGAGACCTTTTCTGCAGAGCTAAATTTTTATCATAAATAAAACTATTTTAAGTATTTCTTAACTGCAAGAGAACCTAATGCTTTCAAGAATATGATGCAAGTCTACATAAATCCTCTTAATTCTTCTCAATGATTCACAAGATCTAAAAATAGACAAAAGATCAAGTATATTAAAGTATTTTCATATTTCACTTGATGTAACACTACACAGAAGAGGGTTTATGTTGTGGTTTCAAACCCCTTCAAAAGCTGCAGTCTTACCATAAATCTTCGAAGTTTAATAAAGGGTTTCTAATCTAAGAGCTTTCATGGTAATGTGCCTACAGCAAAGGGAGCAACTGGATACTTCGTGAGAAATTCAGTCCCATTACACAGGAAGGAAAAAGACAGCATAAAAAAGTTAGGATTTCAAGAATCTGACATTTTGCATTAAACTTTGCTCTAATAACAGAAAGCCAGAACAGGGAGATTCAAAGAAATCCTATAGTACAAGTTGACTTATGAAAGCACAGAACAATCACTACACTGCTGTGAGTATTTCCAAATTTTAGGAGTCTCAAACCTGTGTGAAAACTAGAAGACTGCATGACATTTTCATAATCTTTAACTGATATTGTTACTTACCTCTTCTACAAGCAAGAAAGTTATATTCAGCATAAGTCATTCAGTTTATCAGAAATATTTGAGGAACTTAAGTGAATTTACCTGGATGAGGTCTTGAAAATGGTCCATCTTTAGCTTGTGTAACTCCAAAACATAAGAAAACCAAAATACTGGCAACGATACCTCTGAAAGTAAAAAACAAAAACTCTTTATATTGCTACTTCTTCCTAAGAAAATTGTGGATTATATTCTTGGATGTCAATAACGTCTGGTCTTTGTTTCTTAGCTACCAAGCATATCAGCCACGAAATAGCTTTCTTTGGGGGCTGTGGTTTCAAACTGGTGCAAACATCTAAACTTGGAGTGTGCTTGCACTCACTCTAAACCCCAAATCACCTGCTAGCCCTCTCCGTCCTTCCCCACTGATTTAAAGATTCCCACAGTCCTGACATCCTCGCTATCAGTGCCCAGCCAGCTGAACCCGGATTTGGATCTGAATGAAATGGAACAAGTAACCCCAACCCACATGATGATTCTTAGGTTTTAAAGGATGGTTTACTGATCACCCAAGAAATGTATAATGAGGCAAACATCATCTTATACCTTTAACAAGCTCTCATACTTGGTATTCCTGCAAAACTGAATAAATCCAGCAGAGAAATCCAGAGAAAAAGCCTAATAATTCCACCTTGATTTAGCAAAATCTGTTACATACCAGCAGACCGTCTTTAGATAGACAGTACTGGCACCAATTAGCAAAGAAAAGACACAACACAGTTTGGGACCTGCTAAGCACAAAGCAGCAACATCAGACTATTTATGCTTTAAACATTTCAAACACTTCTTCCAATGCAGAAAATATGAGAATTGCTGACAACCATTTTGCAACTTCACCTCGAAGTTGTGCTTCATGAAAATAAAAATTGATTTTAACAGATAAGCCAGTTTTGCTTGCTTTCTGTTGTACAACACAATTAGCTACCTGTAACAGATAGTTCCATCATGATTTTCCAAAATGAAGATGCCCAAAAAGTTTTCAGCTGTTCTCAAATAATGAGAACATTCTGCATTTTGAGTCACTGCTCTGTATTGGAAATAACAGGACTATGAAGGCATATTTGAACTGAACAGGTTGCAATCTGTCTCATGCAAGAACACACAACACTGCTCACTGTCATTATGCTCAACCACAAACCGAGATGTCTGAGGTCTTCCCCTCTGCAAGGATAATTTTCCCATAGTTGGCGATGACCTGAATCAAAATCACCAAGAGAACTTAGTTACATTCCTTTCTCCACATCCACTGACAAGACTCACACTAAAATAAGCTATGGTTTCAGCTACATGATTTGACTTTAAGTTCACTGTGGGAAGTTTTGAAGAAAAGCATGATGTTGCATAGCATCCACGCCAGCTCCCTAACTTTTGTTCTTCCTGTAATGACTAAATTTCTCCCCTTAACATCAACATACTGCCTCCTTTATGAAGCTTTCAAAGGCTCACCTGCATCTTGTCCTGCTGGCTCACCATGCCTTGGGATAAGAGCTGCAGGAGGATTTGAAAGGGGTACAAGGCTTATTTCAAGCTATCCTTGCAGACAGCCTGTGTGGACATGGACAACATTTTCTTGAGGAGTATGTCAGGAATATGCTGTATAGTAAAAGGTCTACAAAAATATTTTTAGCACTCAGCCAAGCCAGCAAACAGAACACGGAAACTGTTCTGTTTTTTACAAATGAGCTATTGTTTGTGTTATTTAAAAGACTTGATTCAGAGACACAAAACAACAAATCTGTCTATGAGCATCTGTATATCACCCTTTGTCCTACGGTTTTAACTGCACAGCCCTTGTTTCCTGTGCTTTCTCCAGCTGTATCTGCATTGGCCTGACTGGCACAATCCCCTCGATGAATTGAGGGCTGAAGGCTGGCTTAGCCTCCCTGTTATCTTACCTTTCTGAAGGCCTGGGTCAACTTGAAAATACACATATACCTATCTGGTTACCAGGACTAAATGCAGTGATCAGTCATTTTGGAAAACTGGCGTAGAAAGGTGTCTTAGAAGAGATACTTTGTCAAATTTCATGTAATATCTCCACCCTTATACATACAGGCTTTTTTTTTAAAAAAAAACAAAACAAAACAAAACTTGAATGCATTTTTCATCTCAAAATCATGTTCTAAATAAAGTTTCAGTGTGTGCATCATTTCTCCTAAAATTCAAGAATCCTGCTGCATGAATTTGGCCACCTCTCCTCAGCTGAGCTGCCCCTCACTGGAGGAAGCACCTTCATAGGAAATGAGAAGGTAGTAGCTTCAGACGATGACTACCACATTAGCCAGGCCAGGAAACACAGTGACACCAGATAGCACAGCAATTTGTATATTTTGCTGCTATTACTTTTTCCCCAAGTACCTAGCACAGCTTACAGGCATTGTGGCACCCCTCAAGAGCTTGAAAACAGAGGTTTAAGTGTTTGCAAGTGTTGGTTTAGACTCCATACCTAAGGACTGACACACTGCTCCACTGTCATTGTGCAGTAGTTGGAAATAAAAAGGCAGGACAGCCAGAAACACTGCTGATGGTATGAGCTGTAATAGAACAGCTGATGGTCATTAAGCAGGCAAGTGTTCCCATGAAGTATTTGCAGAGAGCAAGGACCTCAAACAGGCCAAAATTTTAAGATGACAGCACGACAGTGCAACATTAAGACTGAAAAATGTCTTAGGGCAGAAGAATTAAGTCATACATATGGAATTTTTTTGGTGAAAGCTGAGGATATGGGTATACGTATGCATACTGTGACCATCTTACTCCTGCTCAGAAAAGCCCTTTTTGTTCAAAAACTAGTCAGGAGTAGCAGAGAAGCAGAATCCAAAAGAAGGTAAAAAATAACAACAGTCAGAAAAGAAACAGAGTCAAAATCCTTCATGATTAATGGTGCTACATTCAGCAAATCTCTTTTCCCAAAGACTTTAGAAAAGACATTTAAGTGACCATAGATAGGAGTTCACTGAAAATTGACTTAGAACAAGGCGTGTGCTGTGTTAGCACAGACAATCCTCCCATCTCATAAACCAGATCTAAGGCAATAAAGGTAGTGCTTAGGAAAGGCACATAGAACCTGTGTTCTGCATGCACTGATTTATACCTTAGATTAAATAACACTTTGGCAACAGCTATCTCTGATCCCCTAGTCTCTGCAGGGCAGAAATTGAAGTGGTAAAAGGCCAGGAAGCTGCATACCAGATTGTAGATTAAAATTTAAGCAAACTGTTAATTTCTCCCCCAAAATAAATGCCAATGCTGAACATGTTAGTTTCCAGACTTCTCCTATGGAAGCACAGCTAGCCAGAACATGTCTATCATTCACTCAAGATGAAACAGTTCTCCAACATAAAACACATTCAATTAACTCTTCTGTGAGAATGCCAAAATACAGCATGTGGCTAGAGTGAGTATGGGTAGAGCACAAAGACAGAGCATGAGTGGAAACAGAGACATATCTTGAAAAGTAGAGATCTCATATCAAATCAGTATTTGGAAGATCTTATAAGATTTCCAGAAGGCTTTTTTCAGGTATTTTTGCAGCTAGATGTGGCATGCAGCATTGTACAAGCAGTGACACCAAGACATCAGAGAACATTCACTACTCGCGACCTAGTACGATGCTGCTAAACTTAACAGCTGGAAATGCTCTTCTCTGGATCAAACTTGCAGAAAGCAACATTTATCTCATGAAAGAAAGGTTGATCTGATAGCTAATCTTCTTTAGTTTTTATTAAAGCCATAATGGTTCTAATCTCAAAATAGGATATTCCACTGAATCACCTTATTACACACCTATAACATCCCCTAATGAAGGGTCATCACTTCTCTTTCAGCTTTTCCCTTCTTTGTTTTAAATTGCCCTGTCACACCTCCATCTATTGCCTAGGCACTCTCACTGCCGTAACTAGGAATAAAATGGCGTTTGCTCACACAAATATCTTGGAAATTTTCTCAGCTCCAGACAAGCTCTACGTTCCAATCTGTTCCATTTTACACCCACTCATAAGAAGCAAATCTTCTGTTCTGCACACATGTACAAGTGTGAATTACATTAGCTACATCTGTTGTGTAATTGATAGAATAATAACCAAGGTTATCTCAGAAAATACCCCAATTCTGCATCGCCATGATGATAGGTGTTATATCCTAAGAAACTTAAAAAGGAAAAGGGAAAAAAAGTGGGAAAAACCTTTAACGGCAAGAGAAAAATTAGTCAGTGTTATATTTAAGAAACCAGACAGGGAGAAAACAATGATTTCCATGGTTAGGTGTCAGATACTTTGAAGCCTTTAAGTAACCCTTAATTCTTAAGGCTGAAGAAAGACTTGGCAGGGGACTATACAGGTGAGTAAAATCTTATTTCTTTGTAAAGAAGAGTCTGTTTAATCAGTTTAAATCAAAGTAGAAATGGAACATGCCACTAAGTCTTGTTTTTATTTTCCAAGAATTTCCTTTTGAGCTACAAATCCTCATGTTTATTTTCAACCCAAATCTGCATCAAAATCTCAAACATGATTTTACCTAAATAGTAAAGTCAGAAAAAAAAAAGACATAATTTAGACTCCAATTATTTTAAGAAAGAGCCAGAATGGTCACCAAACACCCAGTAATTTGAAGGAGTTTCGTGTTCGGTTAAGTCACACGCAC
The DNA here is from genome assembly GCF_000705375.1 of Tinamus guttatus. Next base: position 142,011 of record NW_010586715.1, on the reverse strand, counting down.
AGCCTATTTATGACACCGTGAACATTAAACTGATTAGAAATTAAATTCAAAGACCAGTAGCAAAGAGGCTTAAATATTAAGTCTGGTCTTCTCAGTTTCTAAGGGTTTGGGCATACAAACAAGTTAACGCCAGGTCATTTTAGGTAGCTTTTCCACAGAGTAAAAGCATGAACGCAGGCAGTTTCCAGAGCTCCTATTATATTGTACATTTGTACCTTAGCTTACCAGGAGGCAATGTGACCACACAGCTACTCATTACTGCTATGCACCATACAGGAACAGGTTCTCAGGTAGCGTTTACCTCTTTGTATTGTAGGCTGTATCTTGGGGTGTTTCTTCAAACAAGGTTACGTATCCCAAAGCACAGGTGAGGATGAACAAGACTGTTAAGGTGTGAGCTCTCCTAGAATTTAGAAGGAAGAAAATTAAAAAACAGAAAGCAAAAAATGGCAGTCTTTACTTGGATGTGGGAAGCCTCAGCAAGGTCACTATCTAAACCAGAGACAATTTCATATTTTCCAGACACGGTAGATTTATCTGTAGCGTTTGACACAAAAAATAAAGAAATTAGTGTTTGCCCTAAACTTGGTCATCAGTGAATCACTCCCAAGCATGCGACAGAAGCCTATTGTAATTAGATATCTTGCTCATTTTCTTCTCAGTTCAACTTAATTTGTACAAACACTTGCCCAAGAAACAACAGAAATGAAAAATAATGATACCAATTGTACTAACAGAGATCTCAAGAAAAGTAAAAAGTCTCTCCACATTTATCAGATATATTTAAAGGTACTCAAAGCACAAATTCATTACATAGACTATTGACAACAGAAACAGCAGCAGGCTGCATACACTCTTTTCTTATTTCTATTAATTCTTACAGTTTCATTTCATCTTACATCTGAATAGCAAGCTCTAACTGAACACTAGAAGTTTGTGTCAGCAAAATTGCACATGAAAGCTTGCCTGGCTTAGGGGGCTGTTCTACCACCCTGTGAAAATGTACAGCCTTGCTGGCCTGACATGCTGGGCAGAGAAAGCACAGCTAGACTGCATGCAGTAAGAGTTCTCACTGCCTCATCTACAAGAGCTCGCTCACTTACACGAATATTGTCAAAGCACAATGAAACTAAAGATCAAGTGAGTAGATGTGGACCCAGGAGCTCAGAAGAGATCTTCCTGCAGGCTTGTTGAGCTGCATAAAGAAATACTTACTAATTATGCAAAAGACAATATTCTTATAAGGCAGCATTTTTTTTTAAGTTGAAAACCCCTTTCATAACAAAGAACATTTCACTATTTTCAGCTGAAAACTCTGACCTGACCTCAGCTCAGAAGCAAAAGCAGAGGAAGTCTAGTCATTTAAGATCCAAACAAAGACCAAGCTGTTTTAGAGGGCTACTCCATACTCTTAATACAAATCATTAAATATTACAGGTGTAAAACATCAAGCTTAGAGAACAGAAGAGAGCAAATGAGAATTACTCTAAGTGGCAAGTATGGGCACATATTTGCTAGTCCCACATTTTTATATTATAGCATAACACCAGCTACTATTCCATTTCTATTTTATAACAAAAAAGCAAGTTCATTTCCTCAAGTCATATAGTTAGTGGCAAATCAAAGCTCACCATGCATTTCTGAGAAGTCCACTTGCTATCTCTAAATAAACCCAATAATCAACCTAAAAATCACTCTGAAAGATAAAGTAAGCATTAGTTTGTGCAGCAATTTGAAGTTCATTCTAATCCAAAATATAACCAGCTCTCAGCATCCTTTTAATCCCACTGGAAGACACATGCAATACCTCATAAGCAGATGCAATCCTCTTGGGCAACCGATAGAAAGGCATTCGGTATTTAACACTGTCCTTCCTTGCAGTCCAGAGGACAGGGACCAAGAAACTCCACAAAGCAGAAAAACACACCCATAGGAATATTTTCAAAACTAGCACAGCTTCCCCATGTCAAAAAAACACTCAGGGACTTCACAGAAAGCTGCCTGCTCCACGGATGCATTTTCCCTTCAACTTGCTTCACAGGATGCCAAATAACAGGTGATTCAGCCATCACATACTTAACATTCATTTAACCATCACATGACTCGACGCCTATTTGGTAACCTGACAGGAGCTGAAAAACTAGATACAGCCCTTTCTTAAAGGATACTGGGTGATGGGGAATTGAAGCCAAGGGTCTAAATTCACTTGCCTCAGACTGTGGTCTCCTAATTACTACATGCAGCTGTATGTAATTAATAGAAAAGCACCTGTTTTTGATCACAGAAAGATGCTGCATCAACTACAAGGTAATGCAGTTTGTTTCATACCTTGTTTTGTTATTTACTTTTTAAAAATGAGTATCTAAGAGGACACTTAAATCTAGGAATAGTCAATCTGCACACATATACTAAGCCAATTAGTTCTCCTGTCTGTTTAGTCCTGTAAATTGCCAAAAAAGTTAACAGCATGGCCTCACTTTGATAAACACGCCTAGAAATTCATCTACTCAAGCACAGTGGTGATCCAGCTTTATTCTTCTCTGTGGTGGGGCTATAGTAAGGTGAATATGCAGGGTGGGAGAGCTTCACGCACCCCATCTTTGGTCTGTTTTTGATGCTACAATCCTCAGCCTGAAATGCAGCAAGTTTCCCTGTTTGATAAGAAACAAGGAGCTGCATATCATTCCCTCATTCCATTTTCGCCAAGTCTTCACTGGCAAGCAGAGAAATATTTCCTCATAGGAGATTTTCAAGATGCTTAGTCATGTAAATGTATTTTCAGTACTATGTGATGTTCAGGAAGCAGAATGAAAGACTTCACAGCCTGGCTTCTCTTCTGGAAACGGCAAGTTAACAACCCTAGCCAAAAAACACTAATGGTGACATAGTTATTTTCCACATGCACTCTAAAGGGATACATCAAGGGGAAGGTGATGCTGTGGATGTTCTTGGCTGCAAGGTAAGCACTAAGGGAATTAGGCAGAAAGGCTTATGTTCTCCTACCTTGGAGTCTTTGGAGACTGAAAGGAGCTAAGCCGAGTAGAGCACATATCTTCTCCATGAAATTCCAAGAGAACTTGGGCTGTATACCAAAGGCAAGGAGTACAAACTCCTTGATTTTGTGGGGGAAAAAAACTTCTGATGTTTTCATGTGAAAAATCTCCAAAACGATGCTTAAGAGAAATATACGTGCAATTATACATAGTGCCAGAAAAGTCAAAGAAAATTCTGAATAAAACCCAAACAAAAGTGTTGTTAGTGCAGAAAAGTTAATGTTACATTTTTCCATAGCTTATATCTAGCACTTTCTCCCATGCTACCTCTTTCTTCCGCTATATCCTAAAAGACAGTGGAGGCTTCTCCAGAAAATAAGATCAGTTCATTTTTAACTTTACTTTTTGGTGTTAATTGACTTTTCTTTCATATTGAGAAACATCAGCTTCTTCAAGAAACAATATCAGAACTTCTCTATTTCCTTCTTAATAAAAAGAATTTGGGGATTTTTTTAAAAACTTTTTTTTTTGAGAGAGAGAGAGAGGTTATTTTTCAGACAGATCCAGCTCTCTGAACTGGCATAGGCAGCAGAGCAGACAGGGCAGGCTGTATGACCTCCTTCAAACTGCCTAAGTAATTGGACCGCACCCTTCCTACCCATTTTTTTCCATTCAAGTCCTCATTTGTCACAGAGGATGCACCAACTACTTTAAAAACAATAACAGCTGTTGAGAAACACATGCAAAGGATTTCTTTCTTCCACCCTCACTCAAATGGTATATATTTTTGTGACTTCTCAAGAATAACAAAGCTCAAAAGAGCATGCATGCTGTGAACTATAAGAAAATATGATCAAGTATTCAACCATAACATAACCACCGCTTCACCATTCAGAACCAGACCACAGTCCTAAAAAAATGGCTAGTCTTTCAGGATAAAGAGAACAAGAGAATTGAATTTCCTTCAACAAGAAGGAAAATAAAACAAACAACCTTCAGTCATAATCTTAATAATACATCCCCAAAATAGAAACATGGGACTAATCTGTTCATGTCACACATGACTGAAAAGATCTCTGTCCATGAAGGCAAGGCAATTGTCAGCCTTTTTCAAAAATAGGAGCTCAAAAACTCAAGAGTTTTTTCAGTTCAAAAAAACACTGACACAAAACCTCAGGCCGATATGCAGTTGAAGCTAGGAAAGTAAAAAGGCCTGAAGCATCAAGAAATTTAAAATAAAGCAAGCAGCTCCTAGGCAGCCAGAGATGGAACAGATACATCTAAGTTGAGGCAATTAACATCAAATGGGCAATCGCTTTCCATAAACATTTAATCTCTAGAACAGGATAAATGGATACTGTCTGAAGACATCATTACTTAAGCATGGATTTTGCACATTAAATACACCTTTCTAGCTTTTTCCACTCTCTGTAAAGACAAACACCCCAAAGAAACCAGTCAGTGAAATACAGACCTACTGTGTATCCTTTGGACTCTCCCTCATTTGCTTTTCTATTGTCTTCTCTGTTAGCTACACAGATCACAAAAACAATAGCAGCAACCAGGATAAATATGTACTTTATGCTGCAACACTACCTGAAAGCTCTAGGCAGTCCGTAACACAACAAAAATAAATATCGCTCTTAGTTTAAGTGGGTTTCAAAATACAAGGCTAGAGCTTAGGAAACGCTTAAGAGATTATCAAAAGGTACCTACTCTCAGGCCACTAACAAGTCTTCAGTACACAGCACTGATTACCTATCTGTACATAACTTGTCACACTTTAAAAGAGTAACATTCGTTTCCCTTGCCACCTGGTTTTCCACTTCCACAAGTGGCTGACTCAAAATGATTGCTTGATAAGAAACACACAATGGTACCTACTTCCATAGAGAAACCAGAACAAAGGATTAAAAAGCAAACTCAGCTTCAGAAGTTAGTCATTTTCCTTTGAAAGAGCGTGAGGAAAAGCAGCAGCTCCACTCAGCTTTTCTACTGTTGGCAAGTTAACAGAAGCTTCAGAAAGAGCATATTAGTGAAGACAGATCTAAGTAAAACTGCAAACTTGTTGCAATCTCTCTATTTCAAATTTGAGTTTAAAACAATTCCACCAAGACTGTGGGACTGGGTAATTACAGATAAGCCACAACACTCAAGACCACAAACATCTTGTTACGGAGCAAATCTTTATTAAAAAATGCTAGAAAGGGGAAGAGAAAGAACATGCCCTGATGCCAAATGCAATTGCATAAAAGCAGAGAGATAATTTTTCAGGTTGATGGCTTGTTTTGTGAACTGCAGTAGAATTCAAGTCATATGACAGTGCTTTGATGAGCCAGAGTTCATGCACTGAAGCAGCTCTCTGTGGAAAGCTCCTATCACTGCAGAGCACACACAGAAAAGACCCCAGAAATTTGCTCTAGGAGATACGCTCTTACAAGGACAGTGATTTTCACAGGGTGAAACTAATCCCTTGCGCGCTGAACCTTTGCTTTCTCCAAATACTGAAAGCTCAGTTGCGCTTTTTGGGCTACTGGTGGTTGCTCTGACTCTGCACTCCCCAGAAAAGCATCCCTCAACTCGTGCTGACTTGCACCATGTTCTTCCCACAGCCTCCTTTAAATATTGAAAATTGTTTACAAAAAAGAAACCAATGCAGAGAAATAATACTTGGCCTAAAGTCTATTTGAGGCATTAAACACTCAATAAGACCTATGCATAAAGGTATTGCATTTAGGTGTCATCTTCCTTGTCAGAAGGACCTGCTTCTTTTCTTCCAGGAAAAGGTGATGATATTCTAATGCTGCAGTGTGCAGGACACAGCTAACTTCATCTGAAAGAAGAGTTAAGTCATCCAGCAGGCTAGAGTGACTTAGCTACCTCACACAACTATCTCCCAGAGGTTCTTGCAAGCAACCAGATACTGCCAGGACATACCTAAATACAAAAGGCAAGCCACCAAAATACACCCTTCTGCTGTTCATGTGAGCAACACGATTACACTTAGCACTCAGTCAACTCTGACAAGGTAGCGAAGCAGACCAGATCGAGCACACACAAGACCTCACCAAGGTCTGCTTTTGACCAGCCAGCTTTTACAGCATGACAAAAAACAGCGAACACCGAGTTTCCATAAAGTTTAAGGAAAGATCCCTTAAAAAGGCTGCAGTAATCCCCACAAGAGGGTGAAGCTCATGCTGATTTGCAGATCTTCCCACTTGGTGTCACTCTCTCAAATAAACCATTTCTTCCTCCAGGAGCCCTTTGAGAAAACCTCTTACTACTTGTAAGCTCAGGCGTTTCTTTGAGATAAGAGCTATATGCAAGGAATGTATACATAACAACTTTGTTTAGAATAACAATCCTGCATTTCCAAAAATGGTTGCTTTGCATATTAATCTTCATTTACAAGAATGATACTGTGCGAGTGACCAGGAAAGATTTCCTGTAATACAGGATACAGCAAGAGAAACAGCCTGTAGGGTTATCTTCCTCAGATGCAGTTCCTACCCTCCTGCAGCAAACAGCTTGAATTGATTTCTATGAAAGCTGTACTAGCCCCCAGGCTGCTCTACCTACCATTCCCAGCTTTTTTTTCTTTCCAGATTCTGAGTTCTGGAGGTCTCTCCTGTCCTGCTAAGACCACGTGACCTTAGTAGCCAAGATCATATCCACATGATGGCTACTAAAAGTTATTTATCATGACAAAGAAAAACACACCAAGAAACAACAGAGGATATTAAGCTCATTAAATTCAAATTAAAGTAAGGCTTAGTAAAAACAATTAACCCATAGAGTGACAATGCAACACAGTGGCAAAGATACATCCAGTGGTTCCCGACATCTTCAAATTAAGACTGGATACTTTTCAGGGATGAATGCTGCAATTAAATACAAGTTGGGAATACAGAAAACTGTGGCAGCACAAAAGTTTTATAGCAAAAACTATACACCAGATTGGACTAGGTGATCCAAAACTAATCCAAGACTAAGGTGAGTTGGCATAGAGAGACTGAATATGTAAGATAAGTCATTCTTCTGCAGGCAGACATCAAAAAGTTGATGCCTTTCTCTTCTTTTAGTTCAGTACAAATAACAGATCTAGCATGCTTCAGTGTACAAAAAATAGAAGTCCAACCTCAGCCTAAAATAAGTCCTTGGTGTGTATTCAGAAAGCTAACTTTAAATGTGTCTTGCCTATCCACATTATAAGTGTAATGTGAAGAGCACTGAACACCTTTCACCTAGGACAGCTGCTTACCCCACACATCTGCATATTGCCAGCTATTGTCTAGTAGTAAGAGATCCCTGGAAATTAGTTCAGGGGTTACAAAACAATGTTTTATAAAGCTCCTTCCCATTTCCTTTGCTTGCTTTTCCTCATGACAAATACAGTTGTCTTGGTACTGACCATTTGGGATCCCATAATTTAATCAAAATACAGTATTTTCCGGGCTAAAGTTATTAAAACTAAGCACACAAACTGTTCTGTCCTCTCAAAACAAAACCAATTACAAGTTTGTAAGACCTAAAAACTGTTATTGGAAACAGGTCTTATAAAAGGATGAGGCAAATAGCTAAAAAGGATTATGTTTTCAGAGGATTGCATTTATAGCAGGAAACTAGGAAACTACTTTTGCAAGTTATACTATACTACTTCTAGAATGGTTTCTTACTTTACTCACCAGTTCCAAATTCTTGAATTCTCCAAACAGAGCAGGCCATAAGAGTAACCTTATCTCCTAGATAACAGGAACTCATATAGTCAAAAAAAAAAAAAAAAAAGGAGGGGCACCTCTTAAATTTCAATTTTCTGAGGCAACATCCATAGGCAGTGTGAAAACAGCATCAAGGGCCACAAACTAAATACTTAAGTTTGGGCAAGAGATAATGATTATCAGAGCAAAAGTTGAGCCATGACCAAAGGATACACTAGCCAAAAGCACATGCAGCAGTGTCGCACACAGGTCAAAAGCAACAAAAGGAAAAACCCAGAAGCTTTCAGAAGCTTTTTGAAGTCCTGGCTTTCAGCACAAGCAACTAGGCACACTAGCCAACAAATGCACTTAAAGGTGGCCTAGTAGTACTTTCAACAGAAAAAAAAAAAGATTTTTTTTAATATATTTATTTCAAGAAAGCAGACTGCACACTGCACCGACACAACCATAACAGGAAAAAAAAGTGCAAAAGGAGAGATTACACAATAAAAACAGACAAAAACTTCAGGCATTATGAAGCCCTCAGAAAACGACTAACAAGACAGTAAGAACGCAAGTTTTACCCATTTTCCATTTATAAGCCGACCCTACTCAGCAGGCCTCAGGAAGATCCAGTTACTTGATCAGCCTACATGCGCAATGCTAATGCGTCCTCCCCAGGAAAGTTCATGTGTCCTCAGGACGACACTATTCCTGGATTAGACTTGCGTATGCTCCAAGTGCTTCCGTAGCAAGCGCATGGAGACCCAAGCGGTATCTGGGTATTTCTCTACCAAGGAAAGTGGCAGAAATATCACCTCGTATCAGTGGCTACATCAAGACCAACACCTCCTCCCCTCCGCTCCTGCCCAGATTGGCGGGGTCAGAGCCAAACATCCTCCCTTTCTCAACCCACTAATGCCAAACCGCAGCCAAAATCATCTCGCCCTTAGCTCAGGTTCCAAAGAGGCGGCTCTAATGTCAGCCGAGTACGTTCTCTGCCCTGGTCCATGGTGAAGCAAAGGAGTGCTTGGCAAGTAGGTGCTTTGTCAAAAAAAAATGCAATTAAAAAAAAAAAAGTGTTTTTGCCTTGATTTTCTGGGTTCAGCACACCACAAACCCAAGCAAAACGCAGTCGAACTTGAACATTTTAAGTTCGGATTTCCAGCTGGCTTTCAGGAAACAGCAGGGACAGAAGGGCCCTCCCGCAAGACTGAGGGATAAGAAACGAGTGCAGCGTGTTGCTCTGTATACAAAAACACAAATGGAAGCGGGGACGAGGCTCCGCGCGCTGCGGAGCGGGGCCTGGGCGCGATGCGGGAGCGTGGCGCCAAGGGCAGCGGCTCTCACCAGAAGAAGGTGTTGGT
>NW_010586715.1:120130-132548 GCF_000705375.1 Tinamus guttatus | reverse complement strand
GCCGCCTGCGCCAACGGCCGCGCTCCTCCTCCTCCTCCTTCTTCATCCCTGCTCCTTCCTCCTCCTCCGCCGCCCTGGAAACGCAGAGGCACCTCCTCGCCTCAGTGGAGACCTGCTGCCCGGGGAGGCACGAGGAGAGGCGTTAATGTGCTTTAAAAATATGTCCTTTCCGCCGGGAGGGGACAGCGCCGTGTCCCGAGGACAGCCACGTCGCGTTTGCAGAGGGCGGCGGTGTTGAATCCGCTGTCTCTGCGGCTCTTGCCAGAAAGGATTTTTTTGTCATTAAAAGAAAGTGGCTTCGCTTTAGACAGGCTCCTTGCATTACACAGGGACAAAAGAAAGCTGTAAAAACTCACATTAAAAAAAAAAAGTTTTCTGGAACATAAACAAATACCCCACATCTAGAGAGAAAGCTGCCAGTGCCCCTCGTGCCACCCTGTGTCTCAAGCCTGCTGTATATATAAACATATTTGTATATTTAATCCCAACCCCAGCACGGGGTCTCTTCCCTGCAGCCGACCGTCCGGCGCTTTCCAAAATGTCTTTTGGCATCGACGTGAGACTGTTAGGAGAGGAACCGGCAGCAGCAAAGAAAGGAAAGTCGAGGGGGGGAAAAACTGGGAGAAAATGTCTATGTGGCTGTAAAGGAAGGGGCTGGCCACACGATGGCAGCAGTCAGCTAGGCAGCGTGCGGGTTTCGGGGCTGCCCCAGGAGCTGCCTGCGGCTACCAGCTCCATTGAAGTCATGTGTTTCTATATGAAAAAAAAGAGCCGTGCTGCGTTGGCAAAGCCACGCTGCTGCTTGCTTGCTTTCTTCATTAGCAAAGGGAGCCCCTGTCTGAGCAGTTGCTGCATCGGAGTGAAAAGGATTTGCGCAAAGACTCCCTGAGAAGGTGCAACGTTGTCCCTTGTGAAAAGCCAGGTGTACAGACGGACAGTGATAACCCTGGCCTCTGTAGAGTCCCCTGCCAACTTGAAACACTCCCTCGGCAATGTTTTATGAGGCAGCCTAGAGCTCAGACATAGGCAAAACGTGAAGGAAAAACCTGATGATGGCGAAGGTGATGCTGCAACTGCCGGCAGTCACCAAGCCAGGTTCAGCCACCTCTTGGTCATTTGTGGACTTTCATCTCCTTCTGCCTGTTGACCTACATCCACCACGGTGACTTCAGGCCTTTGGGACAGGTCAAAACTCTAAGGAAGGGATGCGCTGTTGTCCTGTGAATGGCACCTTGGGGGAAGCCCAGCAATTCCTTCCACAGGCTGAGCCGTATCATGGCCGCTGGAAAGGAGCCCTGAGCTCTCAGGGTCTCTAGCTAAACAGCCTCCAAGTTGGATAGATGCGCCTGAGCTTTAGAGGGAATGCAGGTAGTTGTGCTGCTACACAGACCTGGGGCAAAATGGCCCTTGGCATCAGCAGCTGAGGGCTGTGCTCTCTGCCCGCCCTCATGACGTAGTGCGAAATTCCCAAGCAAATCCCAAAGCACAGTTGGCGGAGCTAGAAGACAGCAGCTTGGGATGCGTTCAGGCCCAACACAGGCTTATTGCCAGGCTCAGGTTTTTGGCCATCTTTCTCATTCACAGTGTCTCTAGCAGGGTTTTTACTAGCTGCTGAGAAACATATGCCCTACAAGCAATCTCCAGGTTTAAAAGGTTCAACAAGCACTTGTTCAACATCACCAGCTTCCAAACAATGCTCGTCTTTACTCCTTCACTGAGAGCAGGTAGGCTTCAAGCTTAACACAAATTCTCTTCTGCCCATTTCATTGAGCAGATTCTCCTGGATACTTCAAACTGGACTTTAATGTCTTCAAAATTAGGACAATAAATAAACAAATAAATAAACGCACACGGAAAGCTCCTAGTTTTTTTTTTTTCCTTCGTTTTCCAGCCATTTTGTCCCATTCAGACTACACAGACAGACTCCAAATCTTTGTGGTATCTAAGAGTATCTCTGGTGCTGGGAACACATATGCGGAGCTGGCTGTGTAGACTGTCAGCTGGAATAACAAGATACCCGGGCAGGATGAAGAAGCTCTGCTCAAAATGAGTCCACAAGTGACATAAAGGCACTCCAGGGACCACAGCCCCGCTAACCAGAAAGCTGTGCTTTCGTTCTTAAAAACACCTTCCAAGGGATCTTTCTCCTTTCATGCTCTTCTCGACAGATATACAGGAAGGCAATGCCCTCTGAGTTCTGAAAAAAACAAAAACAAAAACAAAAACAAAAAAAACAGTGCCTTGGGGATTGGAAAGAGCAGATAACTGTTTTATCACCATCCTAAACAAGGGATGCCTTCATGCAGCACAGCCTCCATGCGCTCGGAGCAGGCGCTCACCGTTGAAAGCCTCCTTACGAGGAGGGCTGAGGGCAGGCACCCTCCTTCTAGCTGAAGTGGTTTATCATAGTAAAGCCTTCAGCAGTCTGCTACCACCTCGCTGATGGAAATTACCATTTTTGCCTCCGGCTAGGGTTAACGGGTCACACAAGTGCTCCTAGACGGCTTCAATGCCATCTTGCTTCACTGAGGCCCAACCACTGCCCAATGTGGCTTGAGCTTATCAATCCAACATGATACTGCAGTGCAGTAGGATTTGACCACCCGCCCTGCCCCGGCAGCAGCAGCTTGGGCAAATGGCCAGCCTGTGGGCACAGATCCACCTTCCACACCAGCCAGCAAAGCTACGAGCTTGAGGGACTTCTACTCAAAGCAGCTGGTGCCCGTGTTCAATTACTGGCCTCTCTGGAGAGCAAAGTCCTCCTGTTCCTCCTTGGCCAAGTTTGCAGGTGGAAGACAGATGTGTAGGCAGAGCCACGTGGCTGTCCCACCTCCTTACAACCCTGTTTCGGTTTAACCCAGCAGCGCCCACGCTGCAAAGGTCTTTGGCCTTGTGGCAGGAGATGCCAAAAGCGCCTTCAGCGCTACGTTAGGAGACCTCGTTCTCTCACACGGACGCACATACTTTCTCCCATGCTCACAGAGAGCTACAGGGGATAAAGAGAGTCCTCACCCGGCCGGCTGCACAAACTGCCCTGAGGGGAGGCCCTTCAAGCCTTGTCAACACGGCGACTTGGGTGTGATTTTTCAGGACATGACACAAAGGTCATGGGCCCACCAGGAAAGCTGATGTAATTCTACCCTAGTAAATCCTATCCGCTTAAGAGCGACAAGATTTTTAAGCGCAGGGAGGCAGGAGGCTGCTGCTATTTGCGACGTTCAGAGCACGCTTTGGTGGTTCCCTCTTCAGCCCTCGGGGAAGGAATAGTTGTTCTTAAGGATTATAAAATCCCAGCAGATGTTCCCCAAGTTGTTGACAGCGGCTGAGGAAGCCCCACATGCCATAGCACAAGGTGTCTCGCACGCCGGAGCAAAAACGCACGACTTTGGCGATGTTTTTGCTAGCTGCTGAGTGGCGAAGGAAGGCAAGGAAGGATTTCCCTGCCTCCACTTGGTCCCTGCAGGGAGCAAGGTTTTCCTGGTAGATCATGGAAGGGGGAAGACCAGGGGGCCTGAAGTGTTTCCAGCAAGCCAGAGGCTTGGCAGGAGCTGCGAAAGCTGCCCACCAAGGGTTACCTGCCTATCTCGCTGGGCGGTACTGGGCTTGCCACTCCTTGAGCAAGGGTGAAGGGCAGCCTTCTCGCCTCCTCCTCCTCCTGGTTTCTGTTCCTCGCCAGGCAGAGGCAGCTCCCTCCCGAGGCGGGACAGTGTCCCACGCGGAAGTCAGGTCGCCGCTCGCCTCACACGAGACATCAGCCCGCGGAGCTTGGGAAGCAAAGGGCGCTCAGCGGCCAAACCCTGGCCCCTCTGCCCCGCGGGCAGCTCCCCAGAGACCCGCCAAGAGGAGCCAAGGGGCCAGCGAGAAAGAGACCTTCCGCTTCGCAATGCAGGTAGGACAGAAATCACCTACCAGGGATTTTGCACCACCTGCGGCTTGGCAGCATGGCACGATCTGCGCTACCACGTGGGTTCGGGGCTCCCTGGGGACTCCAGCATCCGAAGGGTGCTCAGCTCCTCTTCCCAGCGAGAAGTTCTTACTGGGATGTGCCACGAGGAACGTGCCCAGGACCCGTGTCCGAGGGATGAGCATGCCGCAGCACCTCTCGGTGCAGCCGGGTTGGAAGGGCTATTCACGGCCCCAGATATCGGTGCCAGAGCATAAGACAGAGGGAGATTTCCCCCCAGCCCAGCCCTCTTGTCCAAGCGAAGACCGAGACATGAGAACTTCACCTCCGCAGGACAAGGCACTGCCTTTCCTGGTAGCATTCTCGGGTGCTTCTAGAGGCCATGAAATAAAACAACGGGAGAGAGGGATTGAGGAAGCTGTGCTCGTGTGGCTTGAAAGAAGAGAAAAACATTAGATTTCTTTTATTCAAAAGGTCTTGTGGGCTCCCTAACATAATTGTACAGGTGTCTTCTCCATCAGCGATGATCACATTTCTCAGGAAGCGATGACACAAGATGGAAGGGCTCGAGGGAAGGGAGCGGGGCTCGGGAGGCAGTGGTAGGAAGCATCCCCAAGAGAATGATCTGATCTTCTCAGCGTGGGTGAGAGCAACCACCCAAAACCCTCCTCGAGGTGTGGCTAGAAAGGAAAACCAGGATACTGCCTCCTGGTCAGGCCCGTGGCCTAAGGAATAACTCCCCCCCAGGCAGGAGCCAAGGGGAGGTATGAAGGTGTTATGGTCTCCCAAGGAGGCACGAGCCACAGCGGGAGAGAAGCAAGGTGCTCCGTAGGGCAGGCAGACTCTTCCTGCATTGAAATTCCTGCTTCTCACTACACACATTTCCTCTGTTCCACCTTCCCGCCTCATGGCTCCCGCTCCAAACGTGATTAGGAAAAAGCTAAACTTCCACCTTCCTCCTTGATAGCAAGGATTAGAGTCCGCGTTTGATACCACCCCATGGGAGCCAAGCTCTGCCTGCACGGAGCAGAGAGAAAAGCCTGCCAAGCTGCTAAAGAAGAGTGGGAAGTAATGAGTCCCTCTTGGCGTTAAAGGCATATCCTGTTATTTCGGGAGCGCTCGGAAGCTCTTGGTGGGGATGGGACATTCGCGCTGCCAGTGGTGTGGAGCAGCCTCCCTGCATGGCTGCACGCAGAGCTGGTGAGTTATGAGGAAGGGAGATGAGGACGCCTCTTGGGGCAGGGGTCTCCTCGCTCTCACCCAAAGCTTCGAAGGAAAAGGAGGCTCAGAAGCAGCTTTAAAAGCGGCTTCCAGAGCAGCATCTTCGTGGCATGAGGCTGGTGTGTACAGGGATTGGGAGAAACCAGCTGGGCGGGAATGAAATAACACAAGCAGCAGAGGTGATGCCAACCTAGATCCGTGCCAGCATCAGCGGGCAGCACTGCTGCAGGTTCCTTCTCCTAGCAGCACCTCGGAGGGGAAGCCCACCAAGCCGCCGGCTTCTCCCAGCAAGGCTCGCCAAGCGCGGCGCATCGGCAAGCAGCAAGGCAGCCCGCTCTCCTCCTTTCGCCCAGTGATCAAATGCCTTCCTGGCACGGTTTTAACCTTCCCCATTTGGCTTTCCAGGCTGCAGGGCCCCTTCGCTCCAGGTGAGCTCAGGGCTCCACATTCGAGCGCTGTGAGCAGCATTTCAGTCCTTTCCCCATCCTGCTCCGCTCCGCTCCCAGGGTCTAGTTCTCCAGGGAGAACGTGGGATGCAGAGCTCCCTGCACGGCTGGGTTGCACCATGGGCGCTCTTCTCCGGAGGTGACGGCTGGATCAACTCGTCCGGCCGCTCTCCTGGGACTCCTACTCGGATGGCAATATTGACTGCCGATATCGCCACCCCTGGCAGCTGCGTCACCGTGCCCCAGGGAACGGCAGCATAACTGTCTATGGGGCCACGCCGTGAACCTGCTTCTCAAACACCCTTTGCAATCCTCAGGGATTCATCTCCTCTCAAACAGCTGTGCAACAGACGTGAATCACCTCTGCCCCCAAAAGGCAGGGTGGCCTGCAGTCCCACCTGCCCTTATTTTGGAGCCTTTTCCTCACATAAACCAGAAGGAAAAGGGGCTGGCGCTGGCACGTACCCTGCTCTTCTCCAGCAGTTTTATCCAACCTCACGGCTTGGCTGACAGGCCAAAATCCCTCTTGGCGGGTCCATGCTGCCCAGCCACACAGCTCCGCCTGCCTCCAGGCCAGCCAGGCCGGGTATGCCCAAGTACCTCCTGTCCCTGCTCCCTCGCAGGGTGTCTTTCTTCTACGGCTGCCAAGCGGCCTGAGCTGCAGAGCTCAGAGCATCTCCCAGAGCCTCTGCATCCTGCCATGTGCTGGGGCAGCAGGCAAGAGTGCAAAATGCTTGTTTGTACTATCAGAGGCAGGTTTCCACGCACCACTAAAAAGAAATAAATAAAAAGGAGTGTTTCTCGCTTGCTTTTAGCAGCTGGAGCAGAGCAGCTTGGTCCAGTTGCTCCAGCAGTGGGGTAAGACTCTGATCTGGGTGGTCACAGGGCCTCCTAGATGCCTGCAGGGACACTTTGCTCCAAGTCCAGACCCAGGATCTCCCAGGGCTCATACTGAAGCCTCCTCTGCTTTTCTCTTCCACAGGATGAAATTTTGCTGACTCCCTTGAGAGAGTCTGAAGATGATCTGGAGCCGCCTGCCCTGGTAAGTCTGGCTCCCTCTGCACTCACACAGAGCTCAGTACAGCTCCCACAAGGGGAAAAGGGAGGACCTTACAGCCACGGGCTGACTCAGTTTCCCCATCCTCACTCTCCCGCTCACTTCCAGTCCCTGAGGACCTTCTAACATGGGGGAAGAGATGCCAAACCACCCTTTTCCCCCAGATCCACCCTGAGAGGCTGCGAGGAATTCCCTCCGTTAATTCCCTACGTTTTCCTGTGGGCAGGGCGAACCGGAGTGGGATTTTGTCCTTGTGAGCGACATCCATGAAATGGGCAGCGAGAAGGAGATCAAGAGGAAGAAGTTCCTGGACGAGCTGAGCAAGAAGGGGTTCACCATCAAGGTGAGGGGCCATGGGAGGGAAAAGCTGATCCCGGGGTATCTTGTAGCACCCTGCTCTCCCGGAAAATGGAGCTCTCCAGCCTCTTGCCTCTGCTTCCATCCAGATTGCTGCCGCTCTGTGCGAGTCCCTCTGGCCAGGCCCTTGGCTCGGACAGCGCTACTCTAACAGCCCTTCTCTTCCCTTCCACCCCCTAGAAAATTGAAGACAAGAAGCTGTTTCATGGGGTGCGTGCCCCAGAATGGATCTTCCAGAAATACCAATGGCTCCTGAGGAGCCCGGACAGCAGGCTGCAAAGCCCCAGTGACCAGCATAATGTGCCAGTGACCACCAGGTGGGTACCGAGCGGAGCTCCTGCCTACCTGCGCCTCGCGCTCCCCTTCCTCCACACTAGCACTGATTTTTCCAGTTCAGCTCAGGGTCTTGACAGGCTTCCCATTTCCAGGCATCCCTGGAATTCCCATTCCACAGAATATCACCTACCACTGCAGTGTGGTGCTAAGCTGCCAGCTCCTCACTGTCCATAGCCAAGCCATCTTTTCTTTCCCCCTTCTGCCCTGGGGTCTTGGGGCTCTTCTTTCCCGCTAGTCCGCATCCCCCAAACAGCCTTTAACCCCCGCTTCTCCTCGCTCAGGATACGGATCGTGTACTTCATTCTGCATAACACGGTGCCTCCTGACCTCGGTAAGGGTACGTATATGGATGCAGAGCTTGATGCACAGCTTGAACTGGGGTTCAGCCCAAAGAGGCCGACTTGTCGCTACATCTACAGGCTGGTAGATTGGGTTTAGTAGCAAGTAGATCCTGTTATTTCCTGCCCCCAAATCCCTGATTCCGGCTGCCCGCCACCTCTGCCCTGTGTTCCCAGGACAGCTTGTGCTTCCCTGGCACCCCAGGACATGGATGGGGCAGGGTGCCGGTGCTCCTGCTGTCCCTCTGGGCCGGCCAGCCTGGTTTGCTCCCAGATCAGCCCCAGTGCAGCCTGCAGCAATGTATGACAGCCAGAATTATCCCTGATCCCTCTGGACTAGCTCAGCCTTTCCCAGGCACTTTTGCCCCCACAAAGGCTTCAGAAAAGGTTTGGGGTCACTCTGCCCGGCAGGGAGCATGCAGGGCAGACACCAAAGCTTCTTCTCGCTAACCCTCCCCGTTGCGCTCTGCTCTCAGAGAAGCTGTGTGACCTGATGAAGAAGAAGGTCTTTGAGACGGCGTTTCCACTGCACGAGGTGAGGCCGAGCAAGCAGGAACCTCAGGGAAAAAGCCAAAAGGAGCAGAGCAGCAGGGCTGGGGCGAGGAGAGCTTTGGTTATGGAGGCTGAGGAAGCAGATGAGTGGGTGAAGGACAGGACCCAATGGGGCCTGGCATGCGGTAAACATGACCTGGGCATGGGCACTAAGACTGCCCCCATGTTCCCCTGTCTGACCAACTCCTCCGCTCCCCAGAGAGAAGAAAAAAAACTATTCATAAAGGAGAAATGGGCTCGATGGAGAGACATCTGTTATGAACAGCCTATTGAGAATATCAGGTAACGCAGGCAGCGAGGCCCAGCTGACCCCGCTAGCCAAGCGGTCGCAGCGAGGCACCCTGCCTGAAACCCAGAGAGCTTCACAGCCTTCCCAGGACCCCCAGGCATCCCTCACATCATTACCTTGAACCTGGCTCTTCTCACACAGACTGGCCTTCTTCTGAAGTCTGTTAAATTCTTAGCCTAAGGGGTATCCAGTGGCACCAAGCTCCATCTGCTAATTTAGCAGGATGAAACAACCCCCGCATCAGCGCTGTTTTTAATTGGCCTGTTTCCTTTTAAGCCACCTACTCCCTTTATTCCTGTGTGGAGAGCACCAGTGCATCACGTTTGGCCTGAGGCTGAACCTGGGACGTTAAAGGCAGCAAGGGGATGCCCTAGCTATATTAAAACTCACAGTAGCACAGCTCTTGTTTCTAAATGAAAGAGGGGGGGACCATGAAAGAATTGCAGGGAGAGAGATGAAAAGAGAAAGGAAATTGGTCTGCTGAGAGCTCTGAGACATGCTGGCCTCTCCAAACGCCCACATAACAGCATGTCCCATATCGGGCACTACGGACCAAGCCAACTGAGGCTGCGACAGCCTCGTGGTGCTTTCCGCTCTGAGCTCACCTCTCAGTTGAAGCTGTTCTCTGAGCAGGTCTTTATGGTGCTGCAGCGATGTCCACGGTGCTCCTTGCTGCATCCTCACACAATCGCCCAGAGCCACGTGCAGGGAGACCCAGCTATTGCCCCCTGGGGGTCACCTTGGACGTGCTGCTGCAATGCCCGGCCCTGCACGGTGCCCTCCACCACCTCTGAAGCTTATCCCACCCCCAGCCTTTCTTTCCAGGAGTTACTTCGGTGAGAAGATAGCCCTGTACTTCGCCTGGCTGGGCTGGTACACCTGCCTGCTGGGAATCGCTTCCGTGGTCGGAACGCTCATCTTTGTGTTTGGGATTACAGCGCTCAGCTCCAGCCAGGTGAGGTAAGGCACGCGGGGATGCTGAGCACGCACCCCGCTCGTGACCCCTCTGGGTATGCAGCCCTGAGCGGACGCCAAGCCGTCGCTGCTCTCCTTTGCTTCCCTTCCTAGCAAGGAGATCTGCAAAGCCAACACCACCATCATGTGCCCGCTCTGTGATCAGAAGTGCCCGTTCTGGTTGCTCTCCGACACCTGCACCTATGCCAAGGTAGGTAGTGCCCTTCTTGAGACAGGCCCAGGGCAAAGGACATGCAAATGTCTCCAGCTTCTGCAGTACCCTCAATACTGGAAACAAAAGCCACCTGCGAAATGCGGCTATGCTAACGCTGTAATGACAGGGACGTATATTAGCCATACGAGGCCTCCAACACCACCAAGGTAAAGGGAGGTTTACAGCAGTCTCACAAGCCTCCAGTGCCCCCCGCCTCCCTGCATTTTGCCCTCCTACAGTCTCTGTGGGATGGGGTTGGCAAGAAGACCCACTTGCCTGGACTGTGTGAGCACAGTCTTCTCCCCAGAGCTCAGGATGGCAGAGCCCTGACACCCAGCTGCCCCCACATCGCATTCTTCCTTGACCTCCTTTTCCAGATCGCTCACATGATTGACAACGAGGGGACAGTTTTGTTCGCCATGGTCATGGCCATCTGGGGTAGGTGTCAACGCGTGTGAAGTGACTCTGACCTGCTTTATGGGACGGAGGGGCAGTGTCTTCTCCAGAGCCAACTCTGGGCATCATTCTCTGAGCGATCCCTTCTTCACCTGCAGCCACTGCGTTCCTGGAGCTGTGGAAGAGACACAGGGCCACCGTGGTCACCCAGTGGAACCTGTACGAGTGGGATGACGATGAGGTGAGGATGTCATCTCTCCTGCTTGGTGCTTTTCTCTTTCCAGGCAAGATCTACAGAAGAGACACAGCACACAGCCCCCTCACCTCCAGTCCTGGCGGGACAGAGCAGACCCCTCCAGAGAGTGCAGCAAATGCTACTCACCTCCCCATCTGCACAAGGGCTTGCACTTCATCAGGGCCATGCCCCACTGTGGCTCGGCTTGCCTTGCCTTGGGAGCTCATGCCTGCAAGCTACTTCCCAAAGCAGGCAGCAGCTCCTGCACAGAAAAATGTCACCTGCATTTTTCAGGAAGCCCAACCTGAGAGGTATCTGCTGGATGGCCAGCTGGCAGTGAGGGGTTATCATTTTTTTGCAGAGGGCAGTGGCAGCAATCAGTCCACAGGGAGATGGGCATTGCTTCCAGACAGTGCCCCAGATCACTTGACTTTTCAGGAGAGAAGGGCATGGTGCTGGGAGCCTCTCCCGGTGCAACGCTCGGAGCGAAACCCTGTCAGTGCCTGTCTCTCCTGCCAGGCAGTCCTGGCACCTGGATCTCTCCGCAGTGCCTCTGCATATACAACCACACAGCCACGGTCATTGCCAGAGTCTGTTCCTGCTGGACACACCTCTGCAGGAAAAAACACTTACCAACACTCTCCATCGGCACAACCACCCCTGGACTTGCCAGCACATAGGCACGGCTCCGATAACCCTCTCTTTCCCATTTTTCCAGGAGGAACTGGCTATGGAGCTGATCAATAACCCCCTGCACGAACCTCGGCGGTACCAGCACTCCTACTTCCGCAGCACCATCGTCATCCTCTTGGTTCTGCTCATGGTAAGCGCCTTACTCAGGCACGCTGCTGGGGGGTGCCACGCACACAGGTTTGTGAGGATTGGCACACCAGAGCCTGCACCACGACACACACAGAGCAGAAAGAGGCCAAATGCCCCCTAGACACTTGTGTCTCCCCCTGGAATGCTGCAAGGAGTCTGGCCAAGTAGTTCAGATGGAAAGGCCCGCCCTACGAAGCCTCTTACGGGGATGATGCTCTCTGAAGAGCGCTGCCTGTGACCGGCGGGGCGCTTCCCCCCACGCAGAGCCCTCTGCCACCCTCCTCCCCTCCTTCTCCGCAGATTGCCGTGCTCATCGGCATCGCCCACGCGCTGGTCATTTACCGGGTGGTGGCCATGGCGCTCTTCACACAGAGCGCCTCGGAGTTCATCCGCGAGCACGCCAACACACTGGCCGTGCTGACAGGCGCCGTCCTGCACTACTTCACCATCGTCATCATGACCAAGGTACGGAGCACGCTGCGAGGGAACGGGGCCCTTCTCCTTGCTCTCCTCCCGACCGTGCTACTCTGGCGCTTTACACGTCTCTCCCGCAGGTGAACAGGCACGTGGCCATCCCCCTGCCCTCAGCTGTCTCCCCGGCCTCGCTGTGCTTCAGAGGGGCAGCCAGCCCGCAGGGCTGAGCCCCGGGGAAGCACAGAGCCAGGGCGGCTGCTGAGAGCCGGCGGATGGCAGGACCCCTCCTGTCCCAGCCCCTTGCTGAGCTGGGCTCGCTCCCCTCCGAGGGCTCCTGGCACGATGGGCTCAGGCGAAGGGCCAGGGAGGCCAACCTCCAGGGAGCCGTCCATGGGCTCCAGGGTGAGCGGGGCAAGGTCTCCCTGCCGGCTGGTGACACAAGGCCCCGCGCTCTGCTCCTATCCCCAGAGGAACCACGGACCTTCTCGCAGCGCGAGAACAACTTCACCGTGAAGATCTTCACCTTCCAGTTCTTCACCAACTTCTCCTCGCTCATCTACATCGCCTTCTTTCTGGGCCGGTGAGCGCGTCCTGCCGGGGCGAGAGCAGCGCTGGGCCACGTGCCCCTGGCTCTGCCCGAGGAAACCTCGGAGAGCCCCGGAGGCTCCCCGTGCCAGCACAGCCCAGCTCCTCTCGTTCCGCACACAGCGCCCGTGTCCAGGGCAGCTGGTGCAAGCGATGGGAGGGTTGGCCATGCTGGGACCCTTCTGCCCGTCCCGAGCTGCTGGGACACCGGGAGGGCCACAGCTTTTCTCCATGGGTGGGGAGCCCCTCCGTGGCACCCAGCAGCTGGATGTTCACCTCAAGCGCGGGGCAGCGGCGG
>NW_010586715.1:71401-82831 GCF_000705375.1 Tinamus guttatus | reverse complement strand
CCCCCAGTTTTCCTGCCCTCAGAGGGCCACACAGGGCGAGGAAGCAACCGCCACAGAACCTTCTGGACTGGTTCATCTCATTCACCTTGTTTTTTTGTGTTTTTTTTTTTTTTATCACTTCATATGTGTAGGCTACAGCATGCAGCCGGCCTCGGGGATGACTATTCAAATCATTAAACCATCAGAGCCTGCGCGAGTCCTCTGCGTGCGTTTGTGTGTGCAGGGCAGCGGGGGACGCGCAGGGCTGCCTTCGCGCTCGGCCCATGCTCTTCCCCGCGAGCCGACCGCGCGATTCACGCTGCTGTTACGGACATCCAGCCTAAAACAGCCATGGAGGGCGCAAGAAGGTCATGGGGCGCCCACCTATGTCTGAGGAAGGGAAGGAAGGCAGCGAGTGGCACCTGCTGGGCAAAAAATAGCAAAATAAGGTATTATCCCCTCTGAATGGAGCTGGCATCTGTAAATGCACTGCAGGAAAGCAGGAATCCTCTGTTTTGAACCCTTTGGCCCCAAAGCGGTGGGTTCCTCCTTTACCCCTTCTCTGTTAGCGTCTCACTCGGGGAGAAGCAGGGACATTTTTAGAGCTCTCTGGAGATGTCCTGCAATTCCCACCGGGAAGTCCCTGCAGCAAGCAAAGAGCAGGTGGGGGCTCACCGGAATCCTGCCGGAGCCAGGTTGGGATACTCCGGGCACAAGGACAGCGCTCCCATCTCCCCTTGCCACGATCCAGGCCTCAGATAACGGCTCTGCCCAAGGTATCGGAGGTGGCCGCAGCTTCTGCCCCAGGTATTTGCGGCAAGAAAGGGAGTAATTTGCAGCTCTTGGTGAAAGGAGATGCTGACACAGCCCAAGACCCGTTATCCCGGGGTGGAAGGAGGGGTGTTTCAGTCCTGCCCCGATGCTGGGAGCCAGGGGTAGTTAGTGGTGCAGCGGTTTTTGGCAGGGGTGCCGCAGAGCTGGGGTAATTACAAGGCCGGGACCGTCTCTGCTCCTTCCCTAAGCATTCCCACATGCTGCCTGCAGCGCGGAGCCACCACAGGGCTTTTTATAAACTCCCGGGGAGTAAACTGCGAATTCTGAGGTTTGCTTACAGAAAAGCAACAATAAAAAAAGGGCTTTGAAGCGCCCTTGTTTGACACGTCTGCTGTAGAAAACGCATGTCACAGGTAGGTGGTGGAGCAGGGAGAGGAGACACCAAAACTGCGTTCAGGAACGAGGAAGCGGCAGCAGAAGCTGCTGCAAGCCACGGTATGGAGCGCCGGGCCCTTCAGGGCGTCGCGCCCCAACATCTGTACCCACAGCGCATGCCCAGGGCTTCTACTTTCCAACACAACCTGCCCCTCTTAACCAGAAGCTGTGGCTCCAGGGACGCGACTTTAGTTTGCCCAGGCTATAAAAGGCCAGCGGCAGCCTCCCCCTCGGGCCTTTAATGCATCCTTTGCCCCTCCCCAGGCCAGCCGGCCACCCCTTCCTGTTCCTCCTTGTGCTGTTTCCAGAAGACATGTTCGAGCAGGCACATGGCTGCGGAAGACGCTCGGCTGCAGGAGCGGTGCCGTTCAAGCCGGGGCTTGCCTTGCCTGAGCCCAGCGAGCCGAGGGCCAAGGGCTGGTGCCTCCGTTCTCCAGCCTCCACCGAGCTCGTTCGGAAGCTCGGCACCAGGAAAGAGAGCGTCACTCCTGCAGCGCGGGCGGAGAGCTCATCTGCACTGACTGCAGCATTCGTGGTTTTCTAGGACACCAAAAAAATGCCTTTGAGCACGTACCTGACACCTCCTCCCTTCCTGCTTGTGCTGGTTGGGCAGAGGAACAGCTCTGCGCTCGTTCCCGTCTGACATAACATTAACAGCGGTCGATGCCTGTGTTTTCTCTACCCCTTCACGCTTCAAGTTGCATTGGGCCTCAAGTCTCAAACTGCTTCAAGGGAGAGATCAGAATGTAGACAATGGGATAAAAGCTTAAATTGTTGGGTATGCTTGCTATAATCAGAATAACTTGAAAGAAAAGGAAGTGTATGCCAGCCAGAACTGGGCTAAGATGGTTCCAACCGCTTAAAAGTACCTGCAGAGCTGCCATGGAAGGTGCATGTTACTCAGCCACGGGACAGGCCCTCTAGGAACTCAGGTTAATTCAGATTTTTGTTTTGTGACTCAAATTAAAGTTATTGTCAGGTTTAGTCCTGCTTTTGCCTGCCCTGCAACAAACTGAGCTAGGTAAGCAAGGAGGAAAGGGTAAAGTCGGTATGTGTATGGAGAAGGTAGGATTTAGTGCACGTACACCCTGGATCAAATACAGATTCATTCAACTAGAAACACCCTTGTAAATGAAGATGTTTAAAGCATTAATAAACCGGTCACGGATGTTTAGAAAACAGCAGAGGACTGAATGCAAACAAGGCAGCTCGATCCAGTGGGATGTTCATGCGCATGGTGCGGTGCAGAAAGTCCACAGAGAGCGTTAGCTGCTTCCAAATAGCCAAGTCAGAGAATTTCTTGGTGTTTGGCCTCCCCAGGATTGTTAGAGATTGCAGGTGATTTGTTTCAAACTGGGCCTAAACATCCCACCTTCACCCGATTGCAAATCCCCCTCTCTGAATGACCAAATCCATCATGATCCTCGGGGAGAACCTGCTGTGCACTTACAACGTGACAGATAACAACAAGTCAAGCAAAACTTGAAGCCTGATTGAAAATTGATTCCCAGAGCCTGTGAGGAGCCAGGCCCAGAGCCAAGGGAGGAGAAGGTGTACACAGTCCCACGGGGCACACGTTTTTTGGTACAGACCAGGACACCCACCCACCGCATGGCAGCATGGGGTGCCTTGACCCTTCCTTTTCGCCAAGAGCTTCTGCTCCCTGACTTGTTTCTGTGACTCAGGGGATACTAGTACCTGCCACACAAGCCCCATATCCACTGGGGTTTAAAACGCCTCAGCAGACGACCTCCGAATCCAGCCAGCTGACGTGGAGAAAGAGACGCTCTGCCCTGCAACAAAGCCAAAGCACGTGAAGGGTGGGAATGGCTTCTCCCGCGCTCTTCCTTGCAATATTTTAAGAATCCAGCCCAAATGATGACTTTCTAAATGGCTAGAGAGGAGAAAACGCTGCCTGATAACCACTTGGCCAACTCGCCCTCCAGAAGGCTCCGTGCCCAGCAGACACTGTACCTTCATACAAAAGAAGTCGCTGCCCCGATTCCTCCAGCACGGCCTCCAGGAGAGATGCTGGTGGGCCACGGGGAGACTTAGTCACCTTGATCTTCATCTTTTCTTTGGTGATGGTGAACTTGAGCTTGTTGCCCAAGTAGGAGACTCCAGTGACTTTCAATTTATCGATGTCATTAGGACACGCAGGGTCAAAGCGAAGGCTGCTCTTAGTAAT
The DNA here is from genome assembly GCF_000705375.1 of Tinamus guttatus. Next base: position 79,455 of record NW_010586715.1, on the reverse strand, counting down.
CCTGCAAAGGAGGAGCAAGTCAGTGGTGGGAATAACCAGGGCCACAAACAAAAAAAGCCATTTCCCAAGACAGCACAGCCCCATATCCCCCAGGGTCCAGCCCTCTTACTCCTTCCATAGCTCAGCAAGAAGCTCTTGGCAAATCCAGAACACACCACTGAAGCATCTGCTGCAGAGCTACTCAGGCTATGGCACCACCAACCCAAACCCTGAGGCATTTTTGTCCCTGCTCCAGCTCAGTTATTTCGACACAGCCGTCCAGGGTCCATGGGGTTCATTCGACTGGATTTAAAAACAAACAAACAAAAAGCTTTTTCGTACATTTCCCACTACTAGAGGTGGTTATGCCGGCAAAACTAAAGGAATGGCTCACTCCGCGACAGGGAGGAGAAGAGGCAGCAGGAAAAATAAGTGGGAAGCAGAGGCGGCTATTCATAGGAATTGTCACCAAAATCCACTAGGATGCAACGGTGGGCTCAGGCTCTAGGCCATGGTCAGTACTGGAACTAAACTCTAGCAACGTGAATAGCTGAGAAGAGTGCTGGTGGTGTCTGCAGCCTGGATTTGTAGGATGCAAACTCAGCTCCAGGCAAAAGAAAACCTAATAGCAACTGCATGTCACCACTTACCACTGTTCTGAAAGCTGTATGGCCCCACTAAGGAAATAGTGGGAGTTATTCACCTCAGTCCTAGCGGAGATATCCCAGGAAGTGCTGCTAAATTAAATTGAGACTTCAGACCACCCCTTTCAGCTGTCAGTAATCTGCTGTGTTAGACATGCGCATGCATAGCTGGGCTTTCCCTTTCCCTCCAGGCTGTGACAGTGAAGCTGCATTCACAAACCTGCAGCAGTTCCTGCTCTTGCCTATTTGAAGGGCTTCCAATTCAGCGCTATCCCTGTGGTTTGCAAAAGCTGGGATTGAGGTTTTCAGCAGGGGAATGTGGCAGCTCACACCCAGCTCCACCAAGAGCCTGGTGGGTCCCTCAACAAACACTGGCCACACACACACGCACAGTAAAAACACATATAGTTAGTGCTAGAAGGCTTTGTTACAAATCAAAAGGCTTGTCAGCTTGATCCACCCCCAGTTAAACGCTAAGAATACCCTCGAGGGACTCTTGCTTCAGGGATGAAACCACTAGGTTGGGGATCTGAGAAAAACCTCTGAAATTATACGAATGACTTAAAGCGTTTTCAGAGACATTTAAATGCTCGAGGTTCTAGCAGAAGCCCGAAGACCTTCAGGGTCACATAAGCATATCCTTCCTAAGGCACTAAAGAAGGTTTTACACCTGTATGTGCTGCATTTTTCGCAGGCGAAGCTGGCAGTTTGTCGTGCTATCTCATTAAGGGGCACAGTAAAATAATCCAGAGGGGCAAAAACCAATGGGCTTGAGTAGGTTGATTTTATTCGCCAGCACAAGATCTTTGTGATCACAACATCCACCATTAATCGGCAGGACTGTTATAAGGGATAGTCTTATCAATGGGTAAAGAGCAACCAGCAATGAGCGCAACTAAGTGGGGCACCCTGCAGTAAAATGTTACAGCAATTCCACACCCTGGGTGTGCAGGGGCCTCTCAGCCTTCCAAGGAGCTACCTTAGCCCAACAGCCCCAGGCAAGGGGAAGGGAGGGATCCTCAGCCCGGCCGGAGGAGCTGGCCAGCTGCCGTTCCTGATCCCTGCTCAACTCATCCATGCTGGACGCTCTCTTTCCTGCCCTTAGGGACGGGGTATGTGACTGCGCCATGGTCGTTCTTGCAAGGTGCTCCTCCAGCACCTTCAGGCGAGATCCGTGAGGGTATCTGCTCTTTGATTCAGTTGGCTTCTTGCTAGGTAGAAGTCTCAGGCCAGAACCAACCTCCAGACAACCTCCTGCGAACCAGCTAGAACCAACTGCTTTGCTGGAAACCAGCCGACCGCCATCGCTGCTGCTTAAATAAACCAACTAGACCTTGATGCAGACACCTTCCTCTTTTCTTTACGTTCCACCCTGCATCCTGCCTAGAGAAAGCCTGTTTGTGAAGATCAAATACCTTCAGGTTTCTTCCTGTCTCAGCAGTGTCACAAAAATGGCAATATCCACCATTGCCCGGTAGTGTCATGCACAAGCAACACGGATAGAAGGGGGTTTCTGCCTCTGGTAATTCCCTTCCTATTCAGCAGAGATAAGGAAAGGAAGCCAGAAAACAGTTTGATAAAGCAGCAGTTTTGCTCAAGATTGTTGTCCTCATTTTTTCCCCTCAAAAGGAGGTAAGTTTCCATGTGACATTTGAGTCAGTGGGAGAGAGTGCTAGACCAGAGGGCTGAGCTTGGAGAGTGACACTTACCCTTGCAGTATGACTCAGACCCTACTCTGAATCTCTGTTTCCACTCTTTGAAATAGAAAGCACATGCCTACTGCGGTGTGGTGTGATGGTAGCTGCAGAGGGTGAGGATTGCTATTTGCAAAAGTGGTTTACAACGAAACAGCCTTTCTGAATAAGCAGCAGGGCTCTGTTGGTCTAACTTTGGCTCCCTTTGAAGCCTTAAAACACTGATGTGGCTGCAGGAGAAATGGAGCAAAGTTCATTGCTTCCAAAAACTCTGCTCTGTTCCTCACTAGCCAACAAGTAGCCACGACTTCCTCAGGACTTGCAACAGTCCTGCTCCTGCTTGTCCCTCACCCGCTAGGAGTTTCTGATGGGCATGTTCTGGAAGCTGCTACATGCTCAAAGCTCCTTTCTTTTTCACCAGTAACAGCGTGTTGCTCCCATTGAATGACGTGGTTTCCAGAGACTTTCAGTTGCTTGGAAAGTAAAGAAGATACCAACATAGGTCTCACCTGAACCCTGTGTAGCCAAAGAGGATAGCTTGCAAGAATCCACCCATCCCTGTCAGGAAGTTCACAGCTCCTGATCCATCAGAGTTTTCCACCCAGATCTGCTCCAGCAAGAAAAAGAAATGACTTAGCAGTTGTACTGGAGCTCTTCATATAGTCATGTGGGTTTGGAGATGGTTAATGTCTTTACTGTCACGCATTCAGGGTGCTGCAAGGATCATACTGTGCTGCCCATCTCAGCACGCGGTGCTGGGCTCTGATACGTCTCCAAGTCCCAACTTCAGTCGCCTCCCCACCCCTGAGAGACAGAAGGAAGCCTGAAGCGGGCATGATGTTGACCCCTTGGCTTTGTATTCCCTGGTAGGAAGGAGGTGTCTCCTCACAGCTCATTGGAAGCATGCAGAGAGGAGACAGAGCCTGCAGCCTCTTATCTTGATATAACAATAACCTGGAGGCCACAAGCGCAGTCATCATAGGCTCCACAGTCCAAATGATATTTCTTTCTGGCCTGTTTCCAAATAGGTCACGGAACAGTTGAGGTGGGAAGGGACTTCTGGAGCTACAGGTCCCATCACACTGAGAGGCAAAAAGCATTTGTGACAGCAAAGCAGCAACCACACTGCACACAGCTAACCTTGAAGGGCTCCGTGATGTTGCTGAAACATTTGTTCAGTTGACTCTGTGCTCTTTCCATTTCCTTTAGCTCCAGCCAGCCCACAGCAAACATGCTCTGCAGGGGAGAAAACTGTCCTTTCACCTGCTGCTGCCCCCTCCAAGGATCCAGCTCAGATGGAAACTCCCACTTTGCTGACGAATCCCAGCCCAGGCTTTGCCCCTTGCCTTACCCAGGTCATGGCTGGCCCATCCGGCACAGTGACGGGTTCATACATCTCCAGGTCGTTTCTCCGGACTTCAGCGCTCATGGGGTACATCAGGGGGAACCCAAGCAAGACTACATCAGCCTGTTTCACGGACTCACCTGGGGAAAGGAGCCAACATCCGTCGGACCCTATATGCCAGCTGGAGGTGACTGGCAGGTTGATGGTCCTTCTACTGAGAAGGAGAACAAATCTGACTTGCAGAGAATCACAAGCTTAAGAAAACACGATGCCACGTCAACAGGGGAAAGGTAACAGAACTGCAAAGAGGGCCTGGGCAGCAGGGTCGGAGATGCCAGAATGTGCATTTCCACTTCAACTAGCCCTTCGCTTTTCAGAGGGCCAGTGTTTTTCAGAAAGGGCAGAAATTGGCCTTGGAAAAATAGCTAGCCTTAATGATCAGAAACGGGTTCGTAGCAACCGTTTTGCCTGCAGTCCAGTACCTCAAGTACTACAGGCCTCTTTTTTTTACTCTTTGTACCTGATTTTCCTGATTTTATGAGGCCAGTAATGAGAAACGATCCACCAAGCAGCAGAAACCACTTCTCAAACAGGTTCTTTGGAAAAGGAAGGCAATTTAAGTGATTTCACACCACGGGTGTGCTCAGGCAGTGGCACTGCAATTCCCTCTCTCGGCTGACCCTGTCTCCATCACTCCTGCCTTTGGACTAGCCAGAACCCCCACTGAGGACTGACTTCAGCTAGAGCAGTGACCAAGCCCGGCTCTTCTGCTGCCCCTGCCCTCACCTGGGCTGTAACCATCATACTCGGGATGGTATTTCTTCTCTGCATCAAAGGGCACTTTCAGCTTCTCGGCGCGCTCCACCCACTCCTCTGGCACGGGGAGCGAGAGGTCCCGCGCAACGTCCGCTGCAAAACATAAACTGAGAAGAACCAAGCAACAACCATTCGCATCAACTCTGGGTGCCTGTGACACCTCCAAGAGTGAAAAATAGGGAAGGGAATATACAGAAAGAACTGAGTTGTGTTCCTTGCAAAGAAACAGTTACTTTAAAAGAATCTGGGTCAAAGCATAAAACTTGGACAAAGTGTCATCATCACTGGAGATGGAACACAGTGTCTATAACTTTAGATGTCTTCACCTGGCTAATTGTATAGATTTCCCACCCAACACCGTGAGAGAGATGCCCTTGCATTTCTGCTCTCAGTAGTGAAACTCCTCTCAGTAACACAGAGAAATGGAACAGGGCAGACGAATCACCATGAAAGACCAGCTTCTCCATTGACTGTAGAGGAAGCCAGAGGAGATCAGCTCCAAAACAGAGACACGCAAAGAGAGAAAAGGTGTATTGCACGTTGGAGTCTTGTCAGATTGTGAAGCAGAAAAGAGAGGTAGTCCGGAGCTTCGACAAAGCATGCGCGTTACCTCCTCTGGGCCAAGGCGTTGGTGTAAACAGAGTTATCAACCCGGTAATGATACTCATCGGGGGGCATGACACCTGAAGGGAGAGGCAGGACACACTTCACTCTGCAGCACGCCCAAGGCTCGGTGCCTCCGTGCCCCCGCTGCCGCGACGCACGTCCGCAGGCCTCCCCAGTCGGGCAGGACGCCGCGCTACGTGGTGGCGCTTGTGAAGGAGACACGTGCTGGCTTAAAGCTTTGTGTGACACAGTCTGAGCCTGCAGGCACCCCCCTCGCTTCAGGGACGAGACCCACAGGCGAGGTGATCTTCGAGTTGCTGGGGGGATATTTTTCCCTGCCGACAAGCTCGGATCTTCTCTTTGCTCAGCGTGTACAGCTTATCCCCAGGAAGAGACAAGCCCAGGAGAAAAGTGAAAACAGCCATTTAAATACACGATTCTTTTTGGGATCCTGGGCTCTCTGCAAAGGATCTGCAGACCAAGAGCTGCTTCAGGCAACTCCAGGGACGTTTTTAGCTCTGATCACCCCAGCTGTGCACGGAGCCCTTGGCTCTTACTGAGCCTGCTGCTCCAGATCCTGCTCCCACACACACACCTCTGCTTCACTTCTAGCTTTCTTCAAAGCCCTCATTCAGCGGGAAACACAAACAGCACCTACCAGTGCTTAAACAGCATAAGATATACATACGTATATGTATGTCGTCTCAGTGCTGCAGAGTCCTTTGCCTCTAAAGCCTCGTGAAGGCAATGCCCTGCATTTTCCCTAAATCCCAGCAGTCACAACAGCAGACCTGAAATGGCATCTGTTCTTGTCACGTCAGCTCGTGCTGCCGAAGGAGGAGACATTTGGAGTTATCCCTTGAGAGCCAAGGGACTGAGAGAAACAACTGCTACTGTGGCACTGAGAAGAGAAGATATGAACTAACACACAAACCTCTGGGCTGGCAGAATTCAGCACTGTGACCAAGGGAGGGAAAAGACACTTTAGGTGAGCTTGGGGTGCACAGAACTTGCTAAGGAAAAGAGATCTTGGCATCTATGCCCTGTGTTTACATGGCCAGGAATATGTTCCATGAGATACTCGAAAGGGCAGGAGTCTCAAGTGCCCATGGACTCAGGTCGAGCTGGAAGGGCTCTGAGTTTCTTCTTGCAAGGTCTTTCCCCATAACGAGGGCTGGCAGCTGCAGAAGTACCTTTGATGTGGTAGCATTGCTCCTCCTCATTCCACACCATGCGGCTACACCAGTACTGAGCCACGGCACTGACGAGGGTCCAGCCTCCATCCTCCCTGAACAGCTTCTGGTCCTGGAAGGACCCGCACCAGAGAAAAACGGAGACAGGGGAACATGAGAAAGAGACTCTACCAGGCCCAAATTCAGTGAGATGACAGGAACTCTAATGAAACAGACATAGGAGGAGAAGAGGACAGGAAAACTGGCCTGGATTGAGGCAACAGGGTGCTGAGCCATCCATGAGGAGCAAGGACAGAAGAGCCAAGGCTGAAGAAGGGGACCTGTGGTGTTAATGGCAACTCTGAGTGGAGCAGATAACAGCAGAGCTTCTCTGGGAAGGGACAGCATCAATCAGCAGATGCCCTGCAGGCCTTGCCACCGGGCTGGCCCCTTGTGTGTGCCAGCCACGTGTCACCCGCTCGCTTTACCTGTGTGGTGTGATAATACTGCTCAAAGGCCATCAAAACATCCCCCGTGACATGAATTTCTTGAGCTCCATAAATCTCCTCCGGGCAGACTTCCCGGCCGGTGGCTGCGCTCTCCCAGGGAAACTTGGCACCCTGGCAGGAGGAAACACCGTGGGGCAGGTGGGCTTCCCCGCTGCCTGCGGGCAGTGCCCAGAGGAACCACCGAGGAGGGGCAAAGCCCGAGTGTCCTTCTGGGTGGTGCTGGCTGGGCTGAGCACAACCCCAGCTCCCTGTCCCCACCTCGTAGCCCTGCTCCTGCGCATTGCGAAAAGCTCCTCCCAGCGTGCGAATCCGGTACTCCAAGATGGCTCGGGCTGCTTCAGGATAAAACAACAGGATGTTCGGGAATATCCAGGTGTCCTGGAAAGAGCAAAGCAAGGCACATCATTAGGGGCTGATGGTGGAAGGGGCTGCTGGTGGGGGACATTCCCACCATCCTTCAAGCACAGCTCCATTCCTCATCCCTGTTCGTGCTCCGACTGTGATTTTGCCGCTGCCCAAGGGTGCTATCACCTCGGCTTATTAAAAGGAATGTATCCATAAGGGAATGTTTCTGCTCCCACAGACATGGCCAGGCGCCCCGCATCTGCCACGCTACAGTAGTCTTTCCCAGGGTATCTCGCTAAAATAATCATAGCAGGAATCCCCACCACACAAGACAGGGGAGGCAGGAGTCCTCCAAAGACTTGTGCTACAGAGGGGAGAGTCAAAACCAGGGAGAAGCAACCAAGAACTGAAAAGACTTGTCCACTGAGAGACCAGACTGGGCTTTGCACAGGAGGAGGAATTGCCCCAGTATAATCCAGCGGTGAAATCCTTCCATTTTTTCTCTGGTTAATTCAGGCATGATAAGGCTCACCCACACCCTGTTTCTGCCTGTGGCAGAGCCGAAGCTGGGTAGGCAGATTCATCTCACTAATTTTGAAGAGCTACAAGTTTGTGCCCTCGCTCTAAGCTAGTCACTGAGGATCCCTGTGCATTGGCCTCCCTGGAGCGAGTGACCAAAACCGCCTTAGCCCCAGATATCAGCTTAGAGAGATCCCTCAGTTGACCTATACAGCCAGCACAGGTGAAAAGGCTCCTCTTGGAGGAAACTGAGATAGGAAAACAGTCTGGGCCTTGGCAGCTGCTACCAACAGAGCAGGAGCCTGGGGACGAGATGCCTCCCGCTGGGCTGCTCAGCCTCAGCTGCTGCGGAAAAGCTGCACGTCCCGGGTACCACCAGCCCCAGCCTACCTGGTCCCAGAAGACGTGTCCCCAGTAGTCCTCCC
>NW_010586715.1:41279-55984 GCF_000705375.1 Tinamus guttatus | reverse complement strand
CCTCCTGCTGGGAGGTCACACAAGCTGGAGTTCAGTGCAGGTGACAGAAGTCACCCGCGTGCCCCACACCAGCAACTAGTGCTCCACACAACCTTCCCTGCGCTCCCCAGGCCCCGAGGGCACCTCTGCCCCAGCCGGAGGTGGGACAGTGCTGGGCCCTGTGCTGTGTGCACCTAGCAGGGATCCTGGATTTCAGCGCCCTTTTGCGCCAAACGCACGGCACAAAGCAGCAGGAGAGAGCCCAGCGGATCCATCCGTGTGCTCCGCCGTCGCGCTTGGCCTGAGCGCCGATGCAGCTCCCCGCAACGCGTCCACCGGCACCTGTCTCTCTCCGCAGGTCCCCGGGGAGCGGCCTCTACAGCAACCTCGCGCAGTACAACATCCCTTATCCAGAAGCCATCTTTGAACTGAACTATTTCTTCCTTAACCCCAAGCCCTTCTTCACCTTGGCCAAGGAACTCTACCCGGGCAACTACAAGCCCAACTACGCGCACTATTTCCTAAGGCTCCTGCACGACAAAGGCCTTCTGCTGCGTCTGTATACGCAGAATATTGACGGACTGGAGAGGGGTGAGTTGCTTCCTCCCTGGCGCTCAGCAGCAGAGCACCAGGAAGGGGTGAGGGTAAGAAGTGGAACAGGAGGCAGGGCTGGGGTTGTTCCCCCGTGGCGAGTGGATCAGCCACTCCGCGTGCGTTCCAGTTGCTGGGACCCCGCCCGATCGGCTGGTCGAAGCCCACGGCACCTTCGCCACGGCCACCTGCACCGTCTGCCGCAGGACGTTCCCGGGAGAGGACTTGAGGGTGAGCGGCCGCCGCCGAGTGTTGTCTCGGGAGCTCCCGCGAGGAAGGACAACCCGCCCAGGCCTGTTGCTCCTTGCTGCCGGAGAGCCGGCTCGGGAAGGGAAGCGGAGGGGCTGGCTGTTACCGTGAGGATGTGTTGTGGTTGCGGCGCTGCGTGTGCAGGCAGGCGCCCACGCCGCCCCGTAACGAGCGCTCTTGGGTGCTCTTGCTTCAGGGGGACGTCATGGCAGACAAGGTGCCTCGCTGCCCTGTCTGCACCGGAGTCGTCAAGCCCGACATTGTGTTCTTTGGCGAGGAGCTGCCGCGCCGCTTCTTCCTGCACGTGGCGGACTTCCCCCTGGCAGAGCTGCTCTTCGTCATTGGAACGTCGCTGGAGGTCTGGGGCTAGGGCAGACCCTGGCTCTTGAGGAGAGAAGGGTGCATGGGATCAGGGCCCCAGGGGCTTTGGAGGAGATAAAGGGGTGGGGATAGGAGGAGAAAGCGAGAAACTGGGGTAGCGAGGAGATTAAACTGGAGGGGCTAGCGTCAGAAAGAGGGTAGGCGCGCTCAGAGAGTCGTGGCCCTCAGAAACATGCGCGCTGTTGGTAGAGGCGGGCGCCTGGAGACGAGGAGATGAGTTTTGTGGCTCCCTGAGGAGAGGCCACAGCATAAACGGAGCAAATTGGAGCTGGGCAGCCCTGCAGACTTAGCGTGCAGTGGATTCGTGCCCCCGCAGTGCCCCTCAGTGTGGTGACCGTGTCTCTCTGCTCCTCCCGGGTGGCCTCCCTGCAGGTGGAGCCCTTTGCCAGCCTGGCAGGCGCTGTTCGCAGTTCCGTTCCCCGCGTCCTCATCAACCGGGATCTCGTGGGCCCCTTCGCCTGGCAGCACCGCCACAATGACGTAGCCCAGCTGGGGGACGTGGTCAGCGGCGTCAAGAAGCTCGTGGAGCTGCTGGGCTGGACCCAAGAGATGCAAACGCTAATCCAGGAAGAAAAGGAAAAGGTGGGAAGGGCCTCTCTGCTCCTTGTGCTACAGCCGTTGCCAAACTTGCAGCCTGCAGTCGGAGGGACTGTGGATAGGTGCAAAAGGGTGTTTAAAAATAGGAAGTGACCCACTCAGTTATTGGAAAGCTGTTCCATTATTATTTGTCCTTAGAGGGAACCTCCTGGAAAAGCAGTGTAGATTTTTAGGCAAGTTCTCCTGGAGCTGGAAGTGATAAGACTAGGAAAACCTCCAGGGCATCTCTATAAAATGAGTCCAAACAGTCTTGTAAGTCAGCAGAGGACTTGCTTTTGCACTTAATCATCACAAAAAATGTCTGTTTTCCTCTTCAGGCAATGCTTCCATCAAAGGCATATGATAACAAACATCGATATAGTGATAAACACTGATAAACCCTGCGGGGGCACATGTCTGCAGGGGCTAATTAAAGATGCACCTTCTTTTTTTCCCCCCCTACCAGTCAATTTTCCCCTGTGACGTTCCTCTGACAGCGGTGATCCTTTGAGACCTGAACTTCAAAAGTCAGAAGTTACAGATGAGATAAATTCTTGATTGCTTTCCAAGCTTAGTGTTCTATTATTACAGTATTTTAGATAGATTTAAACTTGTTTTTCATTCAAGTAAGAGTTGCAACTTCTGGGCTGGACCAACCTTTCTGCTTATGTACCTAGGTGCAGCTCTGTCCAGACCAGAGCTGTGCTTTCTCCAGGTTATATTTTTAACAGCTATTCTTTCTTTCCTCGTAACAGGAGAGGAATGAGAAAGAATCAATAGCCCTGTGAGGTTTTTGTTTTTCACTACAAGCTCTTCGGAGTTTATAGGAGAGCAGCCTCTCCTTGATTTAGCAGCTGTGCTACTGTTGGTCACAGATGGATAAAAGCTGATGTAAATCTGGGAGCACATGGAATATAAACCGCTCCTGCTCTGGGTGCTAGCAACCCTCACTGGCTGAACTTGCAGGGCTGGAAGGATTGAAATCTGCTGGCAAACACTCTCTCTTTTTGTCTATTTTTAGCTGGATGCGAAAGACAAATAGGCCAGCTGGCTTCCTGCTGCTGGAGAATGATGTTCACTCTGGAAAAAGAGCCGTTGCGATGCCTGGCACTGGCAGGGAAGAGGAGTGGCAGCAGGGAGCAGCCAGCGTACACAGACTCGGTGGGCTGGGGAGGACGGGGTGCTCGGGGCTGTGCCCAGCACCCTGCAGCAGCAGCGAGAAGCCTTGGCCCAGGAAGGTGACGGAGGCTGACGCCGAGTTGGTTCTGCTGCTTTGGGACACTTGACACAGTCCATGCATGCTGTGCCATCGTCACGGTCCCTTAGACTTCATCTTTTTGCGAGCACCTCTGGCTGTGTCACGCAGCCTGCACTCCGTTTGAAGGCGCTGCTGTCCCACCGCGAGACCTTCGCCGGGAAGCACGGCCAGGAGCTCGCCCGTCCCACAGCACTCGCACACCACCTTGCATGACATCTGCCTTGGGGTCTCCAACTTCGAAGATCCACAGGGAGCCTGAATTCCAAAGCTCAGGCATGGACAACACTACAGAGGTCAGGCCAGAAGATACACAGCCCAAGTCACTTCCCAAAGGCTAGAGTTCTCAAGCTGCTTCCACTGTACTGAGCATCCACCAGCTCCTTCCACAGCTCCTCCACAGACAGATTTTTTTCAGTAGTCACAGTATTTTCATTGCTGCAGACCTGTACTCTTAATTCTTCAGATGAAATCTGTTAATCACGGGACAAATGCTACCCAGGGGCCTGCCCCCCTCCTTCTGTCTGAGGGAGGCCAGCCCCAGCTGCTGGAAGCTCCGACTCAGTTTTGAATCAGTGGAGAGATAATTATTTATTAATAAAAAGTGCTAATCCTCTTGCCAGCGTCAGCTGAGGGTTTTTCTATGAACACCTCCCTGTAAAGGCTGTCCCAGGCAGAGGCAGTATCCGAGTACGGAAGCAACTCCAGGCACCTGCTTTGCACAGTGCAGGTGGAGCAGCTCCCCTTCCCTAGAGCAACATATTAAGTTCAGCTGCTCCCGGGTCCCATCCCAGGTTGGTACCTGTTCTAACCCAGAGTTTCTCCACCGCTGTGTTGCCATTAACATCCAAAAGGCACAAACCCCAAGCAAAGGGAATCAAAGGTTTTGGAGAGCAAACTTTTATCTTAAGAGCATGACATTCAAAGCGCCTGTTATTCCCTTCTATGCCCAAAACCTCTCCCTAGGGCAAACCCAGAGCCTGGAAAAGCTGCCTTGCTGCTTTACATTTAACAGTTAGAGGTGTCAGGGTCTCCTCTTCCACAAGCTCCTGTGACTCTGCCAAAGGCACCAAGATTGCCGGGTGCGGGGAGTCTGGCACATCAACTGTTAGCGTTACAGAAAGATTTTTGGGGGCTGTTTCCTAGCTACTTTCTCGGAGAGCCTTGAGCAAACTCACAGCCAGACGAGCAGACGTGCTTATCCAAATGTGCCACTCAAATACGACTGCACGTTCCTTCTCGCAACACTTTTTTCCAGCAATAAAGAAAGAAAAAGCTGGACGGAGATGCAGTTGGCCTAGAAACTCCACCTGTGATGGGCTGAACCTATTCTCATAGCAGAAGCCTCTCTGTGAAGCTTCATGGGATAGTTTTACAGTACTGTAGACCCTCTAGGACACCCTGAGTTTTCCGATCAAGACTGCTGAAAACAAAACCTTAAAATCACTGAGGGTCCGAGTGCACAACTTCCATCTAGGAAACAGGCACAACTGCAGCCTCACCCGACCCAGATTTTGTGGGCAGCTGCCGCAGTGCCCCATCACCCAGCCTGGCCCCCCAGGCTGCACTTCCCAATAGATGCCATTCACATAATTATGTCACCCACTAGACCCATACGGCCACCGTGCAACAATTTCAACCATGGCAGCACTCGTGAAGGAGACATGAGCTCGCAGGACTGTTGCTCATGCTTCAAGGCCTGAGGGGCCTTCTGGCTTTACACCATTTTCATGCTACAGTTTTACAGCTCCAGTAAAGTTAGAGCTCAATCACTGCAGAACCCTTTGCTTATCAGGAAGAAGAAAAAAAAAAAAAAAAAAAAAAAAAAAAAAACACACACACACACAAACCAAACCCGCGTTTCCCTAATTGCTCAGATTGCGGTGTCGGATCAATCACTGGCACGCAGCCGTTCACCAGAACATTTTCTTTATTCTAGCATAACTTCTGCATTCTTATGGGTGCTAGTGAGTTTTGGGACAAGACAAATCGGAGTATTTTATTTTAAATCATCTTTTCTTTAAAAAGGAAAAAAAAAATAAAAAATAAAGACTAAGCCACAAGGAAGGACAGGATCAACACCCGTCCCCGGGCACAGAGAGCAATGGAAGTGTGGAAGAGCCAAGGCAGATGAGGAGGCAACACACAGCACAGATTTTGGCCTTTCAGTTTGAAAGCGCAGTGGGTGAAGGCTAATGCCAAAACCTAAACTCGGTGGTGAAAGGAGCGTTGCACAGCGTCACTGACTAAACCGCAGAGGTTTCCGGCCATCGCCCGCACGTTTCTTTCCTGGGGTTGATGGCAGCATCACCCGAGAGCTCAACCCGCCCTCGCACACGGGTCCTCCCCGCGCTCCTGCACACGCATGTACAGGGCCCCGCTCACGATGGGCTGTGCTGAGCGCCCCATGGCCACCCCGTCCCTGCACGAATAACCGCTCTCGTGGAGCGGCTCCCCCGCGTAAGCACGCGTGGGCTGACACGTCGCTGCACCCTTCTTCCCAAGCATCACGTATTCGAGAGGAAAAAAATAAAATAAAAAACGCACTAATGGAAAGTCCTGGAAGCAGTTTGGACTCTGAAATCCTCAAGACAACAGTTGAGGGGAGAGACCAAGGTGGAGCCAGGTCATGAAGAGCCTCTCGAAAGAGGTGGCTGTGGACCTAGGAGGGAGGCAGGGGGTGTTCCTTGTGGATTGTGAAGGGTCCAGGCTGGATTCAGATCCCACAGGGAGAGTCCTGGCCCAAAACTAGCCTCCAGGTGCAGCACCAATTCTGAAGGGAGAGCAGATGGAGGCTCCCCAGTCCCCTGGGGTTGGGGGCGAGAGGTCGGGATCAGTCCAGCCCCAGCTCCGAGTCGGAGGACGACCTCTCGTCAGCCATGTCGCGGATGGCGTTCTCCATGGGCGCGAGGTTGCCGCTTGGCGTAATGCCCATGGGCTGGATGACTTGCTCTCTGCAAGCATGGAAGAGGAGGGGACAAGGTTACCCAGAGCCAGGACGCGCAGCAGACACCACAGGACGTGGCAGACCTACGTCAGAAGCACCAGTGGATGTTGTCACAGGGGCCAGCTCGGAGGAGAGCAACGGGACAGTTACATCAACAACACCTCCAAGCACCACGAGGCGACTGGTGAAACATGAGCCACAGACGTGGCTGGAACAGGGTCACTGGGTGAAGGGGATGTGGTTGCACCAACTGCCATCTGTCCCCGAAACACTCCTTCCTTGGGATAGTGGCTCCTTTTCTTAGCAAGTGTCTGGCCAAACTCAGTGATGTGACTGTCTTTGGAACCGGTGCAGACACATAGGGAACATGTGTGGTAACACGGGCACTGCAATGCCTACCCTTGACAACCTGCCTTAAAGAACATGAGAAATATTCCCAGAATCTCTTCCTCAAACTTTTCTTTACATCCCTTGTAGCCTTGGAAAGAACGATGGGTGGTAAGTGTAAGTCACAGCCACACAAGTGCTAACACAAGGACAGGCATACACAGTTTTCTAGTACCTGGACAGCTTGTCAAACATGTTGACTAACTTCATGGCTTCATATTCCTTCTGCTCTTCAGTCATCCCTTCCATGGGGTTGGGAAGCTTCTCCTCAACACGTCCCGTCACAGGATTAATGCTACAGGAATAACAAAACCGGGAGGTAAAACTGAAAGGTGAGACACGGCTGCCTAAAACACAGGCTTTACTACAGTGGGCAGAGAAAGTCAGCAGTGGGCTGGTCATCGTGGCCGCGGCAAGCGAGGGCCCTCTCGTTCTGCTGCGAAGAGAAGACCCTGGCACTATTGCTGTGAAACAGTGTGGTACTTCCTGGCTCTTTCTGCACGTCCCCGCCAGTCCTCCTTACAAATCCTCCGGCATGGGAGACATCCCCCATCCCGTGCACTTTGCAAAAAGGAAAGCCAGCTCAGCGCAGCAACACAGGGCATCTCGAGGTGGAGGTGGGCACAGAACAGGCTCTGGCTGAAGGAGCCCCCTCTGCTCTAGAGCCTATGCCGAGCTGCAGGGTCTGCATTTATCTGCTGGTGACCACCTGCACCATGGGCAGTTCTGCCGCAGAACCGTTAAACCCACGCAGCAGGGAGAAGCTGTGGGGCAGGACATCACAGCTCAGAATGAAACCTGTATGTAATGAGGAGTGATCTGTGTACAGAAAAGAGCGGGACAGGGTGGGTGTAGCAGGGAGATGACAAAGGGACAGGTGAAGAAAGGGACAGAGGACTCAAGAGGAGGGATAGGAAAAGGGATGTTATGGAGGGGGAAGCGGAGCGCTTTACTTGGGCTTTGCTTCCTTGTACTCTTCCGTGTCGGTGTCTTCATCCTCCGAGTACTCCCCCTCTTCCCGACCGCCAGCCATGAGGCCTCGCGCTGCCAGGAGCCCGGCCGCGTTCCCGTATCCCGTGTACTTGACGAACCGTGACACTGCCGGGAGAAGGAGAGGGGGAGAGCGCCCTCCGCGCCTGCCCTCGGCCTCCGCGGCGCCCGCCCCGCGGCAGCTCACCGCTCTCCTTGCAGAGCACGAAGAGGAACTCGGCGGCACAGTGCTTCACATCAGTGTCGATGTGCGTCATGAGGCGCACCAGCTTGTTCCGCAGCGAGTTCCCCACCTCGGGCCGGTTCCTCACGTCCCGCAGAGGCGGCAGCACCTGCAAGGCCACGGCGAGCAGCCCTCAGCGGGGCTGGGGTAGCAACCGCACGTCACATTGGTTTTGCAAAGCAGCTAAAACTAATAAAGCCGGGAAGCTTGGGAGATGTGGACAAGGACACTGTGGGTACCAAAGGCCTCAAGCCTCTGATATCAGAACCTAATCCGGAGAGAGAAGGGGTCTGTTTGGCAAAGGGGATGCAAAGTTCAGGCAGGTTGCCACGCGCTCGCTCTCTCCTCCATGAGGTATCACTGGGCTTCTGGCTGAGCCCAGGGGTTACCTTTGCCTTCAGGAACTTCCTTGTCTGGCGATGGACTCGGGCGCTCTCAGTCAACAGGTTCAGCACCGGGGTCACACTCTCCTTCAGCTTGTGTCCCTGCAGAAACAGGGAAATGAACAACGCGTCACCCCAAGTTCAACTTGTCTGGTGAGAGAACGGGTTGGCAGGGAAATGGATGGACACTGAGGCTCTCCGGCCTCTGCAGCAGGAGCTTCCAGGGCTCAGTTGCTCCTCAAACAGCGCTGCTCTGAGGCCTGCTCCATGGCACAGCAGTGCTGGAAATACCAGAGAGTCAGGCCAATCTGTTACTCAGTCTAGCTGTATCCAAACAGCTGAGCTGCTCACCAGACCCACAAAGGGTTGATTGAAACAGGGTATTTGGCTGTTATCACCCCGCTAACCATCTGCTGCTCAGTCAACCTCACTACCCATAAGGTAGTGACATAGTCATCTTCCCTGTCCACAAACATTTTGGCCCTGCCAAGGTTCGTTCTCTGCTCTACTGCATCTACAAAGGCATATCTCCAAACTAACAAAGCCTTAGAGATGCTCCCATGGTTGGGGTATGACACATTGGTGCTGGGTTTCCTACGGCTAAATGTCAGATGAAGGAAATGCACCTGTAAAAACAAGCAGCGAAGAACTCATCGCAGCATCCTCCCAACTCACCCTGTCGAGACGTCGCTCTAGGAAATCCAACAGGATGCTGACCGCGTCCATGTTCACACCCATGTACTCAAGTGAGCCCGGACGGACTTTTGGGGCCAAGAGGACGTCCAGGCATTTCAGGGGCAGGTTGCCCAAAAGGTTAACCGTATGGCTGGATGTGAGAAGGAGAAGGGAACACTTGGTCAGGAAGCTTTGTTCACAGAAGTTGTTCAGCTACCCAGAAAGACAGGTTCATCACGACCTTCCAGCTGTGCGAGGACCCTGAAGTCACCGCTAAGCCGTCTCTGGCCTCACATAACTACAACTGTGTAAATTAAAACACTTTTTGGATGGCTGAAGAGCTTGCTAGGAGACCTGAGAGACTTCAGTGACAAGTGAGAAAGAAGGAATGGAGGCAGAGGCCAAGCAGGACCAACCCCAGGCACTCACAGGTCTATCTCTAGGGACTCCCTCCTCACTTGTTCCCACCAGTCCATGCACCACTGCTTCAGACGCCTCCGCTCTGATCTCAGGGACAGGATGGTGTCACCTGCTCAGAGCCGACGTCCCTGCATCAATACAGCTCAGCAGCGCGACACAGGCAACAACTCCGCAAGACTCAGGAGACAGCCCGTTAATTAAGGCCAGCTCAGGAACTCTTAATTAAGGTAGAAAACACCTACTCTGGCAAGCTGCCCGCTAAAGTGGGTGGAACCACTTTAGAGCCCTCACACTGGATGCTGAATACGATCCTTGGAGCCAGGCCAGTTTGGGGAAAATATTTCCTCCTGGAGACTGGGACCTTGTGACATTGATGCACAAAATTTGACTGCAAAGGGCAGGGCTACTTCTGAAGAGCATGAGGAAACCGCAGGCTGGCCCAAAGGTGCCTGTTTTGTAGCAATGATCTTAGTGATGACCAGACTAGCAAGGGATGTTAACGCCACGGTCAGACAGCGCCTGTCTGAGGGAGATCTCAGGCCTGCTCCTAGGGCAGAACATTTTCTCAGTATCTAACAGAGACCTGTGGAATTCCTCTGTCCGGTCCTCTCCATCAGCAGAGATCATGAGGCAGTGGCGCAGGAGGGCACCCAAGTGCCGGTACAAAGCAGCGTCTTCCTGGCTCCAAAACAGAAAAGGAACATTTTGATGAGGAAAAGGAACCCCCCGGAGCCCGCTCCCCCTTTAGCCCACAGCCTTATCCCTCCTGCCATGGAGGTGGGAATGGGTAGTAGAGCATTTGAGTGCAAATATCCTCCAGCTTCTCCCTTTGCTTCCTGTCAACACACATTCTTCCTCCTGTCCCAAGCAGCTCCCACCCTTCAACAGCGAGCCAAGGGCCAGAAGAAGCAGAAGACTGACCCAAAGCCATGTTCTCCACAAGACCTCCCTTTAACTTTGTTCAGGAGGTGCAGACTCTCACTGTACCAAAAAATGAGTTCTCGGCGGGGTCTGCTTTCTCACCCACACCAAGAATCAAGTCATCACAAAAAAAAAAAACCCTTTGAAGAGAATGTCAATGCTGAAATAGTCTTAAAGCGGAATAATGCACCGCCTGGAGGCAGTGCTCAAGTGAAGGATCAGACACTCAAGGATCTGGCTACCCTTACGCGTAACGGCGGGGCAGACCCTAGGGGCTACACAACAGCCAGTCTGAGCGGAGGAGGAAACTCCGTAACGACCCCCGAGCGTGGAGAAACGTGAGCGCAGCGGGGCGAGCTCACCTCGTCCACCTCCCTCCTGCTGGAATCGAAGGTGATGTTGAAGAGCACCTTCAGGATCTCCATCGCTCGCTCCGTCTCCTGCCGAGGCAGAGGCGGGAGAAGCCCCTCCTCAGCAGCCACTTCGTAGGGATCCATCCACTTGACGCCGAGGGTCAGCTCCAGCGTGTCCGTCATGAGGCTGATGCCGCGGAGCTCCTGGGCGAGCTGCTGCCGGACGTCCACTCGGAGTGCCGTGAGCAGGAAGAGGAGGCGCAAGTCGAAGAACTTCACCTCGTGAGGAAGGCTCCTCTCGTTGTAGAGCTTGATGCGCTTGGCCAGGCCCGCCACCAGCCGGGCTTCGGCCGTCAGCTCCTGTGCCCGAGGGCTGCTGAAGACGATGTTGCAGAGGCATTTGAGGGATTCCAGGATCACATCCAAGTCCGGGACCTCTCGGATGAGCTCCTCTGAGTAATCAATGCCAGCATGCCTGGAGAGGGTCTTCAGGCCTTCCTTGGTGGTAAACGGGCCAAGACAGTGCTTGTCTCGGGACAGGATACGGATGCTTTCCAAACATGTGACCTGGCAGGATGGCTGTAGCTCTCTTTCCAAGAACTTGATGAGCAGCTGGGCCATTTTCTGGGCAGAGGGAAACAAGTATTTTACTGTCAGACCTGAATGAGCAACCACTGCCTCTGACTGAGTCAGGTTGAGATTTTAGAGCACGCGCCCAGGGCTAAACATCCAGAAGAACCGAGCATCAGATGTGATTTCACAAGGTAGACAGGTCTGCCCTGGCACAAGAGAAGTGCCCCACTGAACCCAGAGGAGTCCCTAAGGAGGGGAAGATGCTGACTTTTAGCCTAAAACATCATCTACTGCTGGGAAGCTGAAGCCAGGTGCTTTGTGCACATCATCCCCTGACCAAGTATGTCCTCAAATCTGTGGAGAAAAAAAGCCCTGATCCCTTTCCCTCTGGAATTTGTCACCACAAAATCCTGCTGCACCCAAGTACAGAGCAGCAGCAGCTCTCTGCACCCAGCTAGAGGAGGAAACCAAAGAGCATGCTTACCTTCCTCTCCTCCCGCTCCTCATCATCAAAGGTGAAGCACTGAGATTTCTGTGGGGCAGAGGAGAAAGAACAAAGTTCAAGCGACAGGTTAGAAGGCTGCAGAACTGCAGGCCCATTATTCTGGAGGCCACTGACCCTCCCTCACCTCTGAAAAGCACTTGTGATGAACGTTACCTCCTGCACGTCCCTGCTGGCTCGGTGGTGAAGGCCAAAACGGTGCCTGTCCGACTGACTTCTTTTTAAATACTGCAGGAGCTGAGCAGATACCCATCACAATCCACAGTGTAGCATTGTAAATCAGTGTAACATTTTAATTCCTTCTGCTCAGTGCCACCTCAGCACATCCCGAGCTTTGCCAACACATTTTTTCTCTTAACATTTATTCTTCTTTCCCTCCCTGAAAGTACTGCCTTATTATCTGCAAACAGATCCTTTGTGTTCTTCATTTCTGTGGTGCCTGGAAATGCAAGTGTTATTCAACCCCAACCTGCTCTTCAAACCCAGCTGATGAATACAGGCAAACACCCTTCTCCACGTGGGCTCTCGCAGGGTGTGCTTTGGTGCCTCGCATTCCTTCGCACCGCAGTCGAACTGCGCTTGAACGCGCCGCAGAACGTGCACAGAGCCCTCTCGTCAGCTTCGGCTGCACCGTGGGCAGGTAAACACCTTCACCTGGAGGTGACACCTCTGCTGTCTCACACAGCTCTCCCGTCAGCCAGGCACACAAAGAACATGCATCTCCTTTGCACAGATGTTTTCACCGATGTTTTCATGCACAGCCAGCTCCTGGCTACTTGTCAGGAGATGCTATGGCCTACAGATCCACTGTGCCCCATCACCAAGATCCCCGGGCAGCTTCAGCCTCTTTGTGGGTTCCTTGTGGGTTCCTTTGTGGGTTTTTGCAGAGCTGCCGTTTACTTTATTTGCAAGTTCGCATGCCCCTTGATCACTCCATTCCTTCCAGACTGACTAGCAAAACCGCTGACGTTCTCACGAGCTTCCCACGCTTGATGTAGTGACAAGGATCCAGCTGGAGGAATTCTACCAAGGTCGTCTTGGTTTGACACCTCGAGCTGGTTACACAGACTCCCCCTTTGCTCTCACAATCCCTTTGGCATCGCATCCTCTGTAGGTGATGGTAATCCTGCCAACTGTCTTTCCACTGGGGAATCCACTGCTTCTCAGCCCACATTTTCTGTATTTCACAAGTGACCGCTGGCAAGAGGTGCACATTTTCCCCTTGCACACTCTTCACAGCCTTTCCCTGCTCACATCCCACCTACTCAAGAATGGTGCAGAATGAGTCACGTAGATCTGCAGGCCAGCCCCACACTGGTGGAAATCCTCTGAAAGAAATCTCCCTGACAGTTGGAGTCTATCTCAGAAGGGAACTACCCTCACGGATCATCTGTGCTTCTTTAAGGCTACAAATACTTCCGTTTTTGCTTCCTAGCCAGTCTTTTCATACCCCACTCATTTTTGCCCTTATTGTTAGCTTTCGGATCAAGCAGCTGTGCCTAATCCCAGCACTCCATCCGTGTCCATCTCCAGTGATCTTTTACTTGCAAATCACAGTAGCTGTTTCACCTGCAGCTCCTCCCTAGGCCTCAATGCTGCTCCCTCCAAATCTCACTTTGATATGAAAACTCCTATTTGATATTCATGTTGATGTCTACTTTCCTACCATGTTTACTTGGACTCTGGATGATAAAAAAATGCCGTTTATGTTCTTTAATTCCAGTACAGCAAGGAAACAAGGTAGAGACATCCCTTAGCTGCTCCCTAAAAAAAAACAGCAAGCATGCAGCTGCCTGCAAGCAAAAAATGAAGCAGTCTGTAACATTTCTATGACAGTAACGCAGAGACAGACGCGTTTAGAGGAGACAGAGGGACAGGCGGGTGGCACAGAAATCCCACAACACGGCCAACCTGCTCCCCGGCTCGTAAACAGAAGCAGCTGACGTCAAGCAGAGGTTTGATGCTCACTCACCTCTTGGTTGTAGACCTGAAGCACCTTGAGAACCGTGTCTTGCTCGCCGCTTTCCACCGTGGCTACCACCGTCCTCAGCTCCATCATCCCACCAGCTCAGCTACGGAAGGAAGCGGAACGGGTAGGAAGGGGAATGAGGGACTCCTGGACAACGCTGACGCAAAGGGACCTCGATGCACAGAGGAGTGAGGAAGGGGTGGGGAAAGGAAGCAGGAAAAACAACCCCCCTCCCCTCCAAAAATCCCAAAACCCACAAGTGAGATTGCTCACTCCGTTGCATCCATAAAAGCAGAGCAGATGGGCTCTGCAAAACCAGGAGCTTGCGTCCTCTCTCTCCCGCTAATCCTCGTCTTCCTCCCTTTGCTTTCCAAGGTTTAATGCATGCCTCCCAGTGCAGCACTCAGGAAAAGCTTCCCCCCCGCAACCCTGCCAGAGGATTAACACAGCACAGATAACAGCAGCTCCCTGAAATAGCTCTCTGCCTCCTCCTCTGCTGGCTGTCCTGATTTCTGTTGCTGCCCAGAAGAAGATAAATAAATAAACAAAACGAAGGGGGAAGGAAAAAAAAATGCCAGAACCATTCCTGTGCAGCAAAAAACAGACGAATAGGGAAGCAAGGCAGACAGGCAAGTACCATCCTGGCTCACTTAAGGACGAGCTGCCTTTTAAGGTGGTGAGAAGAATTTTTGAGGTACAAATCACAGGGATTTTGCTGAGTTTGTTGGAAGGGGGCTAGTTGCGCGCACACAGGGCACCTGTATTTCAGGCTACGGCAGATACAGGGCGTGTGCTTATATAAAACCCTTCGCCCAGATCACAGACAGCCTCCGCGGCCAGTATTTTTACATCCTTAGAGAAGATGAGGTGCTTCACAGGAACCACGTCAACGAGCACGTAACAACGATTATTTCCAGCAGAGCCGCGGGTTTAACGGCTCCGCACAGCCCCGCCGGCTTAGGGCACTGAAAAATAACGCGTGACACCGGGAAATAGAGCACTGCGGCCTGCAGACGCGATGCTCGGCTGCCGTGCGACGATGTGCTCCGCCACGCGCCGGGCTGCCAGCGAGGCGGGGACTTTCCAGGGAGGCAGCAGGGTTGGAGGACAAGTAAATAAAAATGGGGAAAAAAAAAATCCACAAACGGTGTGGTACCTTCACTCCTCAGTGTCACGGGGCTATTTCTCCACAGAAATAAATAAGGGAGCCATATTTCTCCACGGCTTTATGGAGCAATAGCAGCAAGCAGAGATGGCAGCACTTCCTATTTTCTTCCAGCCCCTCTTTTCACTCCCCTTTGCGTTCCTCCCCACGGGCCCCGTCCTTGCTT
>NW_010586715.1:0-40784 GCF_000705375.1 Tinamus guttatus | reverse complement strand
TCCCTCCCTCTTTCCCCTCGTCGCTATGTGTGGTGCGGTGCGCCGCCGTTTCGATGTTAGGGAGGCGCTGCCGCTGCCTCAGAGCCTGGGGGGACGGGGCGGCCCAGCTAGGGCTCCGCGGATGCTTTTGCCCCCTTGAAACTTTGGCGTAGAGGATCGTGTAACTCCCGGTCTCGTGGGGGTCCCGGTGCCAGGGGAACGACGCGGGAGGTGTTTCGGGGTAGTAAAGCCAGCAAAAACGTGAAAGGGTGTACGGCGGGGTACTGCCTTGGGGCAGGGTAAAAGGTGCCTTTTTCCCCCATTGACCAAGAAAGCACCCTGGGCAGAAATGCACTGCCATGGGGGTTTGTCCCAAGTTTGTTTGGCTTCACCCAAATGACAACACGGCGGAGGGAGAGTGTGGTCAGAGCGCGTTGCCAAATGACAGCGTTGAGGTCTGTCCTGGTGTCTTGGAGCTTTACGAAGAGCGGCTTTGGGGTGTTGAAGCTGCTGCACTGCAGGGTTTGGCAAGGGCCCTGTCACGGCAAAGGTGGGAAGCGGCACCTTTGGGTGGCAGCGGTGGCTGTTCCCGCCGGGGGTGGCTGACACAACCCCCGTGCTGCTGCCAGCTCTCCGTGCACAGTAAGCAAAAGTGCTGCTGCCGATATGTGACACCGACGTGACGCCTTCTCCTCTTCGTCCCAGGCCAGAGCCCGAGCGCCGTGGAGGATGTGTTGGATGCTGAGAACAAGCGCATGGCAGACAGTCTCGCCAGCAAAGTCACCAGGCTGAAATCGGTGAGTTGCCGAGCTCCCGTGGGGAGCTGCAGTAAACAAAGTTCATCTTCAGTTATGTGCATCCATCTTTCTCACACTGTCTTGTGGGAGACACACGCCGCTGGCTGTTTACAGAGGGCTTTCTATTTATAACCTCCTTCTAGAGACTGCTGTAGTGGGCTGTTGTTGGGTTTTTCTGCGGAAGTGCTTGGGACTGCTTTATGAATCCTTCCTTTCTTTTTGAGGTTCAGCTGTATCATGATGTGCAATAGCAAAGATGTGTTTTTGGTGGCATTCAAAGAGCTTTAGGCACAAAGCCCGTCTGCTTTTCCAAATATTCCAGTTTTATGTACGTTAGAGGTTGTCTCCCTGTTAAAAGTTCATTAATACTTGTTTCCCGCTTGTCCTGTATAGCTGGCCTTGGATATTGACAAAGATGCTGACGAGCAGAACCATTATCTGGATGGCATGGTAAGAAAGTGATGAAACATTTTAACATTTCTGGTGCTAGATCTCAAGCAGTTACCTTATGGTGAAAGTTAATAGTGGTTCAGTAAAGGAGAAGAAGTTAAGTTTTCGGTGGTCGGCTTGGAAAACCACATAATAAACTAAACGCATTTTCTGTGGGTTTATTGATGAGTAAATGTTAAATACCTAGCAGCTGCTAATACTGCTTTGAATGGACAGCACAGCCAGGTATGGAGCATCTGTCCCTGTACCCGTGTAGGACAGGGTACTCGCGCAGTACAGATGGAGATTGCTCAGTTACTGGGGTTAAAGATCTGCCTCCTGTAGCTCTTAACTGGGAGCCCTATTCTCCTGTGGCCCTCTTCTCTGATTTTTTTGGTGATGTATAAATCTGTCGGAGATGCTCACCGTTACTGAAACTCGGGGTTACTGGTGACCTTGCTGGAGTCGGAGCGCAGGAGTGGAAGCACTTTCTGAGAGAAATTTGATGGGGGCTATGGAGAGAGAGGCCATTACTGTGCTGCTGCCTATTCAAATGCTTTTTAATCTCTCAGAGGAATTCTTCAGGAATAATGTCTCCTTTTTACCTTTCTTTCTTCTTTAGGATTCAGATTTTATGAGTGTGACTGGCCTGCTGACCGGCAGCGTGAAGCGGTTCTCCACCATGGCCCGGTCAGGGAGGGAGAATCGCAAGTTGCTCTGCTACGTTTCTGCAGGACTGGTTGTCGTCTTCTTCGTCCTCTACTATCTCGTGTCAAAAGCAGGCACTTGAGCATGGTTTTCGTGCCAGAAATTTTACAGACCAAAAATCATGTGTTGTTCAATGGACTTATTGAAAGCCTTTTTCATTCTGCCCTGTTGTGGAGTCTTTGAGACATTCCAAGCAGTCCAAATAACTTTTCGGTTCCCCAGCTTACTGTCATTGATTGGGCTGCTCTTGGGCTGTCTCTATAAAATGATTATGTTTCATTCTAAACTGACTTTCACATGTAAAATGACTTTGATGTTGTTAATACCTAAACTTTCATCTCTTGCCTTGTTGTCCATGTCCTTCAGCCTATTTTCAGTGGACACCTTTGTGTTGCCTGCATTACTGGTATTCCCCGCTAAACTTGGGAAGAGTTGTGTCAGGCAAAATCCAGAGACTCTGTGCACAAAAGTTTGGCAAGCAGAAGTTCGGACGCTGCAGATTTTAGGACTGCTGTTTTATGAGATTTGGAGGTACAAACTTGGGGCTTCTATTCCCGCTTAGCCACTTGGAAGTCATACACACTCTCAGTTTGACTTGGAGCCATGTTAATAACCTTGATGTTACTGGATTGGAATTAAATTTCTACAGCTTTGAAATTAAATCAGCTCTAGATCTGGACCCTGGTGCACTGTAATTGCTTCAGAGGAGCAAGACTTTGAGTGATAGCTTGGCTTTATTTATTATCCTTCTAGGTGAAGTTGAGTGTGGACACTGCAGGAAAAGAAGGGCCAAAGTTGTCCTTAGCCCATAAGTTGCCATTATTTGCACGTGTATAGTATCTTCCCACACACTTGAAAATACACTCCCCTAGACTGTTTTAAGAGTGTCTAAACACTCTCCTATCAGTGTCCCCTCCAGTCTTTTTAAGATTACATGCTTCAGCCTTTGTGCAGTTCATTGTACTTATTACCATATCCCTGTACTGCAGTGGTATTCCATTATCCTCCTGTAACAACTACCTCTCCAGGACTAAAGTTTTTCTCCTCTTTCACAGCCCATCTATCTAACAGGTCTATATTCATCAATCCCTATGTGTTTTATTTGGCCTTCACATTGTGTCTTTAGGAATTCCCTCTTGCTCGGACTAAGCTGGGTCTAAAGCCAAACAGCCTGTGCTCTTCCCTGCTTAAAATGCACCAAACATTTAATAAAGTAGCTCCATAGTTCAATCGTGTGTCCTTTTTTTCTGAGTTTGGAGAAGAAGGTGTAGTGAAGGTAAGTAGGAAAGGAGGCAACAGCGACTCTCTCTGGTTCTTGTTTGTACTTCTCTGGCAAGATGTGGCAATTCCAGACTCTCTTTACACTTGGAAGAACGATGGTTGTATCACCGGGCTCTCTCTGGATTTTTCGGAAGTGGATCGCTTCTGCTAAAAGGCTTCCAGAATAGCCTGGTCTGGCAGCGATGGTTTTGGTTTGCCTTTTATGTTGTAAATAAAACAGTTTTTAGAATATTTTGGCCAAGTGGTTTCTTTGTGTGTGTGTGTGTTTGTTTTTCCCATGTGCTTATGTCTTAGTAAGATTAAAAAACGGGTGGATAACTCCATGATATATAAATTGTACGGAACCGGCTGCCTCAGAACCAAATACAATGTTATCACATGAGACCCTGTGCCATATGCTCCTGGCGTCCCTGCTCGAGCAGGAGGGTTGGACTAGGTGATCCCTGGAGGCCCCTTCCAACCTCAGCCCTCCTGGAATTCCGTGAAACCGTCTGTCTGTCACAAACTGCGGAGATGCGAGCAAAGCCGCGCTACCTCAGAAGCAGTGGGAAAACCTCGGGAGAGTTAAACTCTGCAGGGGGAAAACCTCCGGAGATTTAACCGAACGGTTGAAACCAAAAGTGCTTGAACCTCTCAGATGCCAAATGCCCCCTTTTGATGAGCCCAAGATGCGCTGTCTGTCACAGGGGTGCCCGTGGAAGTCTGTGGGTTGTTTCATTTTTGTCAAATGTATTGAGTTTTTTAAACATGACAGCTAACAAAGGGGATAAATACAACGTGAGAGGCTGTTAAAAACTCTCTGAATACCCCCAAACAGCCTTTCCCAGAGCATATGTGAAATGAGGGAACTCAGTTTGTGAGTTTGTCGCTGCTGTGAATATGTCTCCTAAAGGTTTTTGCTGCAGGCAAGTCTGTTTCTTCAGGGCTTCTCTCGGTGCGAGGCTGTTGATCTCCTTAGCTTGTGATGAAACAATCCTGGCTTTAAGATTCATGGCAATTAAATGCTCAGAATAGAATTCCTGACCAGCGTTTGCTGGCTGTCTCCGCTCTCCCGTGCCGCACACCTCCGAGCACCCTGCATGAAGGGAAGGGCTCACGAAGGCACCAGCCCTGCGCGAGCGGCTTCAGGGCAAGTGCGTTGGGAGAGGAGGCCCCTTTTCTCCCCGTTTCCCGATTCTCAAGTCAAAGAAGATCCCGGAGCTATTGCGAGCCCAGCAACCCGATTACAAATGTTACTGTGCAACAGAGCATGCAGTTACGCACTTCATATTTTATTTAAAAACATGCTATTGCAAATGAAATCACAAATAGTGCGTTTTCTCAGACCGAAAGGATTCCAGTTGTTACTGGCTTCATTATTTTGTCCTTAAATGCAAGTAATCTGGGGGCTTAACCGTGACTTTTAGGCACAGCCATTAAAAGAGAAAATGAAGGGCAGCACTGGGGTAAGGAATTTGGATCTTAAGCCTTTTTTTTTAATTGCTGTCAGGTGAAAATGTGCTGCTAGAGGTATCTAATGTTGGTTACGCTTTTGATTTCACTGCCCTTTTTCAGTTGTAATATAGCAATGTTTGGTCGAGGCATGAGACTTGGACAGGGGAAAACAGGCTATTTCTTTCCCTGCTGCTTAAGGTGCAAAAACAAAGTTTGAGGAGGAGGTGGTATTTTGTTTTACTAAAGTTACAGCAAACCAGGAATTTGAATTGCACTCCAAACTGGGTTCTTTTAAATACTGTTCCGGAGTGCCACCTAAAGGCAGGTCACCAAATTCGCTTACAGTGACCTGTCATATAAGGAATAACTCTTATTTTTCTTTTTTTTTTCCCCAGAAGCTAATGCTACAATTAATATGCTAGGAAAGAAAAAAAAAAAAAGGCAGCTGAAATCACTGCAAATCTGGACACAAACCCCAAAGCTTATCTTACCAGTGGGAAATGGAAAGACTTTGACGTGTGGGTTGCGGCGATGATCCTGCAGCCAGCAGGATCCAGGCGCAAGCACTTGCATTCCTCCGCGTGTCAGATTCGTTCGCGAGGGCACGATCGCGCCGTCTTCGGCTCGAGTGGTAGCAAAAACGCAAAAAGTCCTTCGGTAGCAACGGGACGCAGCGCAGCAGCCCGGGCAGCCGCTTGCTGACTTCGCGCGCTCTTGGTTATTCCGCGGCGCGCAGAAGATGGACGATTGCCGCCCGAGGGAAGCTGTCCTAAATCCTCCCGCTGCTCTCAAAGCGCGCCGCGCTGCGGCAGCTCACGAGCGCGGCGGTGCTCAGCTGTCCAGGATCAGGGGGGCCGTGTACTTCGAATGCCGGATGCCGAAGGTGATCGCGGGGGCTTGCGGCTTCGTCAGCGTCACCTGCAAGGCGGGGAAGGGTGAGTGATGAAGGCCACCGCTGCCCTGGACCTGTCCCGAGGCGCAGTGACAACCCTGTGAAGCTCCATCTAGCAGGAGCTGGTTTTAGTGATAAATGGTAGACTGCGAGAGAGGTATTTTTACTTAAAACACATAGTCTTGCTCTTTCTAAAGGCTGGTTTCTAGCCTGGGCAGAACACATTTTTGTTCAGTGATGACCATCTGTCATTGGAAAATGTATTTGTGCCATTTTTGCCCTTTATTACATGTTGGTGGATGTGCCTCATTAGGTTTCTAGCTAGCTATGTCTTGTCTAGAAGCACTTAATTTAAACCTCATTTTTAGCACACCATTATAAATGTCCTTCTGCTATAAAATGCTCAGTTGCTATCAGCACTTGACATTTCTTTCTCTTTTGGTAGAGTAACATGAAGAAAAAAAGAAAAATAGTTTAGGGATAGTTAAAATATGTTCCCTAGGTTTTAAGGACACTGAAACCAAAGGTCTCGTTTTCCACACAAAAGTGACCAAAATTATCATTACAGTTGATATGGAAAGTTCCAGAAAAAGAACTTCCTCAAATGCCAGAGGATTTCCAGCTCAAGCAGAGCCCTACCAGATAAGCCTCACCTCCAAGTGTGTGTCTGCTACATTGCATGAAGTACATGTGCGTGATGAAACAGCACTGGGTGCGTAGATTGGAAGTCTGTCAGCTTTTTTTTTTTGTGATTAAATTTAAGAATTCAAATTCATAGTGAATGTACTTAATGTTTAACATTGACCAGCTCCAAAATCGCTGCTAACAGCAATGCACAACTAATAGCAGTGCTTCCCTGCTGACTGATAAAATATTTGCTAGTTCTAAAGTCAGTGCATGAGAGTGTGTGAAGGATCTAACCCTTCCCACTGATACCAGTTCTCCCTTTCTAGCATCAAAAAATCAGTAAAAAGAGGCTTGCCAGTCGGGGTTGTTTAGCACAAGACAATCCTGCAGTTTGTGATACTGTTAGTTCTCAAAAGCCCTAGCAGAGGGGGAGATCATTGAAGGGTGGTTGTTGAAAAGGAGAGCGTGGCCACGTGCCTTACCTTTCCTATGCAGTAGTCTGCAGGCCCTGGTTTTACAGTTTTGTCTCCTATAGGTTTGTTTTGGGTTCTCATAGTGTACTTGGGAGCTCTCGGTTTATACACATCCAGTTCTGTCTTCCGGTACGCAGCAGGCCCTGGAGTCTGCAAGAGAGTCAGCAGAGCCGTTGGATAAAACTGGCAGCTTTTTGTTCCTCCTGGCTTCCCAGGAGGGCTCCTTTACTCCACCTAACTGGACAAGGAAACGGGGCCGCAACAGCGGGCGATACGGACAACAAAGAACTCTGGTTTCCTCCGAAGAAGACGGTTTCAACATTTCGTTTCAATATTTCAATATTCGTTTCAGCAGCTGTTACCTGTAGGAGACTCTGTTTGCATCTGTTCGCCGAGCCTCCTCGTGCTGCCAGATTGCAAATGGGCCTGTCGCTTAGAGAGATGGGAGGTAAAATGTGCAGCAGCAGAGCACCAGGAACCCAGCATCTCTGCTGCATGTTACATAAGGCTTGCAATTAAAGGATTTTGTTTCAAATAGGCTTTATATAATACCCTTTTTTTTTTTTTAAATCCTCTATCAATATAAGTGTTTTGCATGGTGGTGGTGTATTCCAAATCTCCCAAAACCAATATAGCTCCCTGCTAGCGTATTACTGGCTATGGGCTATGCTTATTAGCGCAGCGGTTCTGACAGCCTTGTTGTATTTTATCTCGAGAAACTGTTTCTGTGGAGGCCGAGTTTGCATAACACCAATCCCCTTCTTCCTCCCGGCACATTAACCCTGTGTTTCATCCAGGCCTTCCCGCAGAGCTTTGCCAGCGCTTGATGTGCAGTGATATCTGAAATGGGAGTGTTTGCCACGTACCAAAAACAAGCAAACAAAAAAACCCTGCGGTGTTTCAGCTCATGTTCTGTGCCATGAACGTACTTCATATTTTGACCAAAGATTTCATTCCCTTTAGATATTTCAGTAAGTTATTTGGTAAGGACAAGCCAGCTGGAGTTTGCAGCCTTCCTACTGAGCGTGCTAGCAATAACTCCTAACGCTAGCAATAACTCTTAGCACTGCAGCTATTTCCCTTGCAAATTTGTTGCAGCGTGGGCAGCAATTTTGTTTGTGTGTTCATATTGCCCCTGGCCCTGTTCCTGAGGAGCTCAGAGCGGATACCTGTGATAACAGGTTTGGTTTTCTGCTTGAAATGACTTTCAGTAACTGCTTTGAGGATATTCTTTTCTTCCTCCACCCTCATTATCACCACTCCCAGTTGCGAATTCAAGTTCAAAGACTAGGGCTTAATCTAAAGCCTGGAGGAGCTTTGCATCGTCAGAACAAAAAAGAACAAAAAAGTCAAAACGTAGCTCACTTTACAGAGGTCTTCCTCAAAGAGACCAAATTTAGTTCTCCACCTCATGGAATAGCACGGGCTGGCAGTTGTGTAGGCTGTGTTCGGTCCCAGCACCCTCGGGATTGTGTAGTCACCAGGGCCTGCGGAAGG
Source organism: Tinamus guttatus (assembly GCF_000705375.1). The sequence goes on along the minus strand of NW_010586715.1, from coordinate 32,667 downwards.
GATGGGAAGAGAGACATGTGAATCCTCAGGGGACAGGAGAAACATTGAAGTCGGAGGAACAGGAGGGATGTCCTACTCGTCTTTTGTCTTATGGTTAGGCTACAAACTCTTTGCAGACGCCCTTCGTTCTGGCATTTGCCTAGCAAGGCTTTTGCTTTGCCTTTGCAGACCAAGGCCTGCTACAATGCAAAAGCTTCGGTTGCATCCTTCTTCGAAGCAACAGTGGAAACACTGTTGGAATTACAGAGCGACCAGGATGAAATAAAGCTCATGAACCAACGGTCACATCCTGTTGTGGAGACACTGGATTACCTGGTTTAACAAGTCGAACAAGGGGTTTTTACTGGAGGACGCTTAGTTTACGAGTGCGTCTTGGCCCTCGTTCGCTTACCTGGAGTGATGTCCACGCTGGCCATGTTGGGCCTGAAGGACATGGAGTGTGCAGGAGCACATTTATAGATGTGTTTCTTTGACTTCTCCAGGAAATAGTCTCCTAGGGCAGGGGAGAAGAGGACAAAAGCCGTGAAGCTCTGGCTTCTCGAAGGCAAAACAGGCAGTTTGCTAGCAGGTGCTTTTCATAACAGCTGCTAAATTGCCACTTCTCGTTGTGTTTTCTGTTTGAAAGCACCCAAAGCTCATGCGAGGCGCACGCGTGGTGGCTTCGCACCCTGCAGCCCCGGCGCGACGGGGAGGCCTGTTTGCCTTGCGCGAAGGAACGACTGGAGAACTGTCACTCACCGGGCCCCGGCGTGACCTCCACGGTCACCTTGGGACGGCCGCTCATAACATATCCTGGAGCAACGTACTTGCCCGTCTTGGTCACGGAGGGCTCCACGTAGTAGCAAGGGCCTGGAGAGCAGCCCTCTTTCACGGGAGGTTTCGCCCCGCTGAATGAGTAGGCAGGGGCTTGCTTTTTGGTGGGGTCATGTTTCAGGTAACCTAGGAGGAAAACACATGGGAAAGGAGACCTTTGTGCAATTAGCTTGTAAGCTCTTTGTAACCGGAGCAGTTGGAGCTCTGAAATTCCCTTCCAGGGTATTGGGGTGCCTTTGCACCGGTGCCCACCAGGGTTCTCCTGCCCCGTTCTCTTAACGGGGCTCTAGGGCTTGTCCTCTTTCTGGAGAGCCACGGAGGCAGCGTTACCCCAAACAGCTCCTCGGGAGCGTTCCCCAAATAGACAAAGCTCCAAAGTGTCTCTGTGTGTGGCTTTTCCCTCACAGTATAAGGGAGGAGAGCTGTATGGCGCCTGGTGGTGCAGAGGAGGGTGGCTCCTAGCAGAAACGGTTTTGACACTGCATTGCTTAAATAGTCTTTAAAAAATACATATCCCCTGCCCGCATGGTTCAAAGCAGCTATAAAAAAAGAACCTATCCAACACAAAAATGTAGACACTCGGTAATTAATTGCAAAAAATGCCGTCATTACAAACTATTTTTACTCCATAAGCAGTTGCCAAGCTAGCTTAAAGGAAATGTAAAGAGCACTTGGGTGATTTTTTTGCTCTTCCGCGAGCCTGAACAGGAATATCACCAGCAAATGCTGCCCTTTCAGTTGCTTTTACTGATATGAAAACAGCAGCTCTCTAGCTGCAGCAAGGGGCAGCTTTATAAATGAAATGGAAAGGGGTCGTCCTGAAGAAATAACAAAATACTGCAGGGATAAACCCCTTTTAAATTGTGTGTTGTTAAAATTACTTCTGTGATATTTAGCCAACATGTTAAATTTTTAATGATATCATGAAATAAATAAGAAAAAGATGAGGCTGGAGCAACAGGAAAGGATGACAAAAATACAAAACGAGTTTCATGCTTTGAATGTCTTTGCATCATTTCACATGCAAGGGGGATACACGGTTAATTATGTCCTTAGCCATCCTTTCTGTGCTGTAATGAGTCAGCAAAGGCATGAAGCTGCTGAAATTGTTTTTTAGCTGCTGTTACCGTTAATTCACTCTAAGCGCTGCGTGACTTTCCAGCTGCTTTACCTGTTGTCCCTGGGATTGAGTACTTGGGTCCCGGGCCAGTGAACTGGGCCATTACGGGGCCCCGCGGGCGATGGGGTTTCCATGTCCCCACCCAGGCTCGATACATGGTGGGAGCTGGCAGCAAAGCCTAAGGAAAGAGGAAAAGAATCAGAAACGGGATTAAAAAGAAAGAGGAAGATTTTATTTCTTCTTTTGCATGAGGGTTAAAAAATCTCGGCCTGGTCCTGGATCCTCTGAGTTCTGTCCTATAATAAAATATTGATGATCTGCAACATCTGCAGGTGCTTGAAGGCAGCTTTTCAGTTTTGAGTGAGCATCCCTAGAAAACCTGCATTTCCCCTGCACAACTTGTGCTTCTGTCCTACAGTCACTGTTCTTTCTTATTCCGCTGTAGGCCAATTCCTGAACGTGTGCATGAGGCTGTATTTTTTGTATAGTGTTTTTCCTTCCCGGTGGTGGAGAGGGAGGCACCTAAAGGCTGTTTGAATGGTGCTTTTCTCAGATCTGGTTACTGATCTGCCCTGTGCACCTTGTAAGCTGGCTGTGCCCCTAGAAGAGGGAGAGAGGAGGGCAACTGCCACAGCGTGAGTTCGTGCTGCCAAGAAAGAACGCTCTGAAATAATTTCCATTAGAGGAACCCTTTGACCGTAGTGATGAAACTGCTCTCAGGTGTAGCTAATAGCACATATGTAATGACTTATCCTAAAATAGATCATAAACAATTCACCTCGGTGGTCCCACGAAGCCTACCTGGATGGGGATACCCGCATGTGCTGCCGCTCTCCCTGCTTTCGGTCGCCAACCGCGGCGAGGTGTGAGGGCGGCCGGAAGCCGGGTGAGGCTGGCAGCGGCTTCCGATGCCGCTCCGCGGTGGGGAACACGCCACAGCCATGGAAACGTGCGCGTTGCATCACACAGGCCGTTCTAGAGCCCGGCCACGCTCCGTGCCTGCTGGTGTGGCGGGTGGGCTCGGGCTTCGGCAATAATCGCACAGAACGAGGTGACTACATCGAGCATTTGTTCAGGTGAAAGCACATTAAAGAAGCAAAGTTTGGATAGCTACTCACGAGGGGATACCTGCCGATCTGGGCCTGAACATCCTCTCGAGCTGGCAGACCAGAGAGAGAGAGTTGCTGACTGGCTCCCACGGAGACAGCGCAGGCTGAGTTAGGAGTTTCTCCCCGCACTGTCCTCTCTATGCCCGGTGCATCCTGGCACGCAGGGTCAGTCCGACCCAGGAGGCAGCCCGGGGACAAACTCTGCCTTGAGTTGGGCAACTCTCCCCCCTGGGTGCGCAGGCGCGCATGCCAGTCGAGGGTCCCAGCCCTCGGTTCGAGGGTCCTGCCTTCCTCCTCTTCTTCCTCATTTCCAGCTGTTTGGCCTCCAAAGCTAGTTTGGAGGACGTCTGCGGTTAAGTTGGCTACAAGCCCAGCCAAGCGGCCGGCTTCAACAGGTTTCCAGGGGGGCTGCCTGTGAACCAGGCTGAGCAGCCGTGTCCGTGCTCCTTATCACTCAGCCTAGGCAGCACAATATCTTTTCCTCAAGGTCTGGCCTCTGCTTCCCATAGGAGATTGTTATGAATCTACAGATCACAGAAATTTCCATCTCCAATACAGCCGGGGAGCCCGTTAGCACAGCCCTCAGCAGCCTTGAGCAGCCGCCTGCAGGGTCCGCATGGGCAAAGGCTGCCCTGAAGCTCCTAAAACCCATCAGCGCCTCATATCCTTACCCTGCCTGTACATTAGAACGTATGGGAGGGCTGAGGTTGGGGAGGCACCTCTGGAGAGGGTCTAAGCCAACCCTGCCGCTCAAGTAGCCTCATGTAGAGCCCCTGGCACGGGATTGCATCCAGGCCTGTTTTGAACATCTCCAGAGAAGGAGACCCACTATCCTCTGAGCCCCCTGTTCCAGCGCTCTGTCACCCTCACGTTAAAGAAGTTTTTTCCTCATATTCAGGATTACTCCTTGACTACAGCATTTCTGAAATGATTTGGCTACCTCACTTCTGAAAGCAAAGACTGTCTTCAAGCTGAACAGAATGTAATGCTGAATTGCGGTTAGTTTATTGACACAGAAAGTAGAAGCAGCAGGAAAACATCATAGCCGGGTGGGAGATAACTCATAGTGCTTGGTCACTACTTGGAGAGTAGAAGAAAATGAAGATATTCAGCAGGGAGTTCCTTGCTGTCGGCAGGTGGCAGTTCATGTTTAATGTCCTCCTGACTCAATAAGCATAGGAGATCCTGAGAACCATGGTGCCTTTAGCAGTCTCTAAGCACCTGACTCTGAAACAAAGATTTAGAACAAAGTTTACAAGAAGAACAAAAATATGAGCACTATTTTTATATTATTCCTATTATATTGAAAGCTTCCTCATTGCTCTCATGTTTGGCTGACGCTTGACAAGGTGTTTAAAGTCTTGTATTTATGAGTCTTTCCTCTGCAACGTAGGCACCACCATCCTATCCTTATCCAACTAGGATACTAGGCTCAGCTTGAGCCACTCGCAGCTCCTTTCACCCACTGTCCTCCTGTGTTGAACTCGATTTAAGCCTTTCAACATGAGGAGAACTTACCAGTAAAAAGGCAAGGATATGCTTGTTTTCGACCAAGTTGTCGATGCATTGCTTTAGCTGGCGTTGGGCATCTGCCATGATGGGATCCGTGGTGTACGGAGCCACGGTCTCCAAGTACTCCTCCACGGACCCATAGATAAACTCGGTGACCACAGACTCGATCAGAGGACAAGACAAAGCTTTAGCTGGAATAAAAGCAGAAAAGATCCAGCCGGGTGATGCTGCATTGTAGCAAACTAGTTTAAATATCTTTAACAAAATCAAAGTAATTATTGTGACTTTATTTTACAGGTCGAGGATTTACAGCAGCTGGGCTGGCCTCATAGTGAGGACAACTGGAGTTCTTGAGCTTGTCCAAAATCCTCATTGGTGCCATCCCTGCACAGCTAACTCTAAAGTTGTCTGTGTTGCGGAATTTCCCGGGAAGGTTTTTTGGCGCTGCTGATTTAAAATGCAGCTCTGTATTTAGGGGAGAAGCGATGGGATGATGGGCAAGCATAGCAAATAGCTTGAGAGCGGAAAGCACCCCCGCCTTATGTAAGATTTGTTAATTGAATGCTTCATTTTGAAAGTCGCCGAGTGTCTTGCTCTGTATTTTTGAGATCTAGTTGCTCCCCAAAGTAGTGGAGGGGCTCATTCCGCAGAATTCTCTGGTGTCTTGCTTTTATTTTTAATTCCTAGAATTGAAATGAAAAATCTCCTTTATTTTTCCCCCCTCCACTACTTTGGGGAGCAACTTTCTGATGGTAAATACCCTTTTGCAGCCCCCTCAATTCACTAAAACGCTCCTTAAAAATTCTAGTTGCCAAGTTCATGTTTCCATTGCAGTTCATCCTGGCCAGAGCCGCAATGCATCCGACCACCTTCCTGCAGTCAAAACCTCCCAAAGGTTCAACGGGTGCACATGAGGTGGAGATGAAGAGCAAATGAAAAAGAATGGGAAATAAGGGCCTCTTGACCAGAAATCACTGTGGCTGAGTCTCGAAGGTTTGTTAGCAGAGGGGTGGGTTAGCAGAACTTACCCGAGTGGCAGAAAACCGCCAGGGTGACCAGCACCAGCAGCAGGGCCGGTCTCATTCTGGAGATGCCCGCTCAGATATTAACCTGGAAGACAAATGGAAGCCGCTTTGGAGCCACGCGTACCGGAGCGCTCCTATTTATCCCAACCCCCTGGGGCTGGCTCTCCTCCCACCCGCTTACACAGCTGAGCATGTTGCTTTATCAGCGTTGGATCCCGGAGGGCAGGACGTGGGGGAAGGTGCCAACATCCTCCACGAAGAGCGGCCGGTTTCCCTTTGCCATGAGAGCCCTGCAGCTAGGACGGGAACACGCAAACGGAGCACGTCCCTGCAAACACAAAAATAGCCTAAAGAAAGAGCCATAAAGTGAGGGGCTGCCCTTTTTCTCCACCTACCCATGGGCGATTTGGCCAACGTTGCGGGATCCGGGCTGCCTCCCAGGCATCCCCTCCTTTCGCAGCCTTCCTGCTTTCCGCTTGCCCAAAGTTTGTTGGGGTGCTTGCATGAGGGATGGGAGAACCCCTTCCCGTCCGCACATCTACACGGAAGGAGCCAAGGGATGAATTTGTGGCTGTGTCTGATAACGTTGGACCATTTGAGGGAGAGATGGGCAGATAGGACGATCTGGAAAGAGAGAAAAAGTCAACCTTTTTCTGGGACAAAAGTATTTTCCTAATGCTGCTGTTGATCGTGAGCTCAGCCACGTTTGCTCACTTTTTGTTTGCCTGCTTGCCTAATTCTGTCCTGCCAAAAGTGCTGATATTATCATAGAATCATAGAATGCTTAGGGTTGGAAGGGACCTCTAGAGATCATCTAGTCCAACCCCCTAATTTTTTTTATCATTAAAAAAAAATAAAAAAAGAAACTGTAAAACCTCTAAATCCTCCAAAGGATCTTTGTGTGGATAGATTCCATAATGCAAATATTTCCCTGGCCAGCGGCAGTAATCCGGATTTGGCTTATGCTCATTAGGTATTGGAGTGTTTGTTGTTCTTTCCATGAAAAGATCTAAATGTCAAGGATGGCTTTTTTTTTTTTTAAGGCTGATTCTGACTGACAGGGAATCATTAACATGCACTTTTAAGCTCCAGTGGTTTTAAGTTCTCTTCTAAATGTTTGATTTGGATTAAATTTATTGCTGATTTTCCTTTCATTGTGTGAAGCAGATGCTTGAGGGGCCTTTTAAAAAATCCTGCTACTTGTAGGCTGGGAGTATTTAGAATCCTCCTCTCAGAGTTGACACTGTTCCTGCTCAGGGTTCCTAATCGCCAAGAGACGACCTCTCCTAAAAGCGATCGCAGTTCCATTAGGGGGAATGGAGGCACATGGGAATTGGGACATAGACAATTTCCAGGGCAGATGAAAAAATTAAACCAAGATATCCCGAGACCCATCAGGGTTGGTTTCTCATGCGACTGTGCTTTTCACGTTTCATTCTCGCTCTGTGGGCATGTGTGAGAACTGCAGAATATCTCTTGGTTTCGGGTTAAGAAAGTAAGATCTGTAAAGCACCTTTTGTGCAGATCCAGACTACTGGTGGTTTCCCTGCTCGTTGTCCTGCATCCAGGCATGCATTGGGGTGAGTGACAATGGTGGCAAAATTATCCCCTCCCGCTGGAAACATCATCAATGGGGTGATAAGGAGGGAGAAGGCAGATGTAAGCTGATGGATTGCACGTATGGCATCCTCCCTATGGACACCAGTCCTATGTGACCAGACTCCAAGTCACTTTGGTGCTTTTGAAAATACACCTTGTACCCTATTCCTTTCCACTAAATGCTTCCCACTTAGGTTTTTATTTTTGTTTCAGAGAAGAAACGTTTAATTCTGACTCGTAGAATAGTTGAGGTTAGCAGGAACCTCTGGAACCATCTGGTCCAACCACATGCTCAAGAAGGGTCACCTGGAGCAGCACCTAGAGCTACACGTCCAGCTGGGTGTTATTCCAAGGACAGAGGCTCCACAACCAATCAGGGCAACCTGTTGCAGCGTTCAACCGCTGCTCAGTAAAGAAGACTCTGATGTTCAGGCAGAGCTGCCTGTGTTTCAGTTTGTGCTGCTGCCTCTCATCCTGTTGCTGAGCACCAGTGAGATGACAATTCCCTTGGGATTAGCCTCACCTGATATGCAGCTTTTCTGATTTTTAACCAAATAGCAAGAAACATATTTCGCATTTCTGGAACACAACATTGTGTTCAGTTATGCTGTTTGGATGTACTTGCTTTTAGTTTTATTTTATCAATTCTTCAGTAAAGAATATGTGGACTCTTCAACTCTTTCTGAGTTGCTGATCTTGCTGACCTTAATCTATTTCTGCTAGTAGCAACACTAATAGCCACAGTCCATATGGGTAATACACTTAAATGTAATGTTAGTTCTTGGTTTTCTAATCTCCTGTGAGAGCTGTGAGGCAGCTCCTGTGTTCAGAGCAGGTCTTTCTAAAAGTAATTGGGCCAGACTAGCAGAAATCTGGAGCCAGGTGTCTCCACCTGTCTCAGTGCTTAGGAGGTTTGGTATCATTTGCTACTACATTTATTGCTGAGATGGCCAGAACTTGGGAAAGCTGCTTTGACTGAGGACTCATGTCCCTCAGGTCATTGAGAGTTAGACTGGGGACCCACAAACGTGGGTGTGGGAGAGACAGGGCACTGGGAAAGTGTTGGTGATATTATCAGAACAAATGCCATTTGGTCCTAATGGTAAAAAGCACAACAGCAACCTTTATCTATGAAATGGATGACAGAAATCATTTTCAATCGGAATTGTTCTGTGGAGCAGAGATTTGGCCTCCCAAGAAGTTCAGTCTGAAGTACCTGGGAAGGCAATGGGGTGTAGGCTTCGGCACGTTGAGTCCAGGAAAGCAGCTACCCGTGTCCTGGGTGGCTCTTGTTTCATGGTGCCGGCTTTCCCAGACTTTTTGGATATCGGCAGCTGGAGGTCGACTGAAGTATCATCAGCAACTCTGAGGAATATTCTGCCCCTTCACACCTCTGCGCGCACAAGTTTCTAGAAGAGAAAGGAAAAGCAGTGAAAGTGGCATGCCAAAATTTTCCTAAAATGAATCCTGGAGATTCATGTAGTAAAAGGATCCTTTAGGTCGATGGTATTTTGTCTTTGGCAACGCCTTTAGGAGGTTTCCATCTAGCTGCGTGTTGCATTCCTGACGCTCCAAGTGTGACATTTCTAAAGAGGCCCTAGGCATCTTGTGCCTCATCAGTCTGTTTAAAAAGAAGCACATGGTGGTTACTGCAGAAGGCACTGCAGGAGCCAGATGTGCACGGGACACAGGAGCTACGAGCCAGGAACTGCAGGCAAAGTGTAGGTGAGGACGAAGGCTTGGGTGGCCTCTCAGCTGCGGGTGCTCACGAGGCCGCATGGCTCGTGAATCCGTGGCAAACACCGGCAATGGGCAAGAGGGTCACGTACGCCCGAATCTCCCTCGCTGCTGCCAAAGGTTTTCTTTGCAGCCCTGGCTTCATTCCCAATAAGCCACCTGCATGGAGCAGCTGCTGCTTCCCTACTGGAGAGCTGGTGTCTCCAGAGCAGGTCCGTCCCATTAAGGAATCTCTGCTCCCTCTCCCCTGTCACCCCAGCTCAGCAGCAGACACCCCCTGCCCACGCTGAGGCCAAGGGAAGCTTCACTCCAGCTACCCGGGTGCTCCTTGCCCGGACCGTGGCCCAAGGCGCATGGTTGGGATCGTTTGATAACGGTGACGGCAGTTAGTTACCAGCAGGCTGGTGAGGGCCTTCACGTGCTCGCGAGGCAGCGCGTCGATACACTCCTTCAGCGCAGCCAGAGCGGCTCGAGTCGCCTCGTCGATGCTGTACCGGGACAGGGGCCCGGATTGCAGCTGCTCGGGGGTGCCCTCGAGAAGGGTCTGCAGGAGGCTGGGCACAACCCCGCGGGACGAGCCGGCGCCTGCAGAGCCAACACAGAGTCACACGTGCACCCTGCGGGTCGCGTTTCTTCACAAGCAACGAGCCCTGTCCTCCTACCCCCTCCGCAGCCATAACAAAATGTGAATTTTCTTTTATTTTTGCAGAACACGTGCTCTAGGTGGCAGCTTTTTGCGCTTTCACAGCAGCAGATGGCAAGTACAAGAGCTGCGCGGTGGCACCGGTACCGCACAGTCCACCCATAACCCTTTTCCTGCCTGATCTTCAACCCTATTATCTTCTCTGTATCCAGCTGCTTCTCTGCCTTCTTGTTTTTTTTTTTTTTTTTTCTCCTCCTTCCCCATACCTTTGCTTCCTTAGGTCGCTTCCACTTTTCAATTCAGACATCAGAAACCTCCCAGCTCCCTCCTGTCCCTTATGCGCGTGTATTCCTTCGTCCCCCGTGTTGTTGGCAGCCTTCAGGAGTTACATTTTCCCCTCCTGTCTCTGCAGTGTTTCTTGTGAAATGTTCCTGCTCTCATCGTCTCGCTGTCCTCGGAGTGTCCGGATTTAGTCGGATGAACTAAACACCTACGTGAACAAACCTCCGTGGCCCTGAACAAGCCGCAGTGACTCGTTTGTCTCAGAGGCAGGCACCTAAACTTCCCCGTTGTATCCACAAATGTCTTCAGGGGGAACTGCAGAGGTGTTATAGGGATGTAGCTATGGGTTATCTTTATATATATATATGGGTTATCTTTTTATATATGTATATATATATGTGTGTATATATATATATATATCCCCAAGTTCTCCTCTTTTTAAAGAAAATGCTAAAACTTACCTGGGGAGCTGCAAAGTACAACCGTGATGAGCAGAATAAGAGTCATCTTCATGATGCAGGGAGCCATTTGCCATATGGTGCCTGTGCAATGCAGTGAGTTTCCCTCAGGAATGTGTGCAAAGCACTAGAATACACACACATATATATATATGTGCATGTGTGTGTACGTGTGTATATATATGTGGGTACTTGTGCAGTGGGAATGGCCCCAGCAGGTCACGCAGCCTCATGGCACCTGGACACAGGCCACAATTGTTTAAGAAGAGGGCAGGGGGACAAGGCAGGTGTGCTCCGTTGCCATTGATTGCCCCGGCAGGCCGCGAATGCCACGCTCTGCTGGCAAGGGCTCCCGCTGACCTTCCACGCCTTTGGAAAGCTGGCGTGCGAGGTGGGATCGCGCTGTTCCCCGCGACTGCCCAGCTCGAAACGGTTCCAGCAAGTGGCGTCTGGCTGCATTCTTGGAGCTGTTCGTTCCCCTTGCTGCCACTTTGCTCGGCTAATTACTGGCCCGTTGTGTTCCTCCTTCAGCTTTTGTCGTTCCACCTGGTGTCATTTTGAGCACCATGATCAGCGGCCTTCTGAAAAATAATAATTTTTAAAAAAAGCAAACGGATGCATGAAAGGAAACCCTCAATTAAGGAAGAACATCTTCAATAGCTAGAAACACTCCTCCATAGCATTTTAGCCAAGTGGGCAGCCTTGCTGTTGAGACATGGAGAAATTGTCTCCAGAAGCTCTGAGCCTGCAGCAGTGAGACATGCAGATCTGTGCAGAATATATCCCCGAGTCACTGAAACCGAAGCAGGTGAAACTGAATTTTCAGGTGAAAAGTAGAGAACGGGTGGGCAGCTGAAGCTACCTCCAGCACAGGTGACTAAGCTTTGAGTTAGCTGCCTAGTTCTGCTAGCTGGTAAGGGAGAGGCTGCTGGGCTCCTTCGCTCCTTCTTCCTCTGCCTTGCTCTTCCTTTTCCTCACAGGGCTGGAGATGCTCCTGGCATATGTATGGGCCCCCCTAGAGCCTGAAGGTGGATTGGGGAAGGAGCTCGGAGAGGCATGATCAGCCCTATGGCATTCCCAGTAAGTTGCATCCATGAAAATGTGGCGTCTTTTTTTTAAGGATCTAGTTATTGCACATGCAAGTTTTGCTTTTGAGAGGCCACGGTGCACCATTGCAACGGCTTAAACCTTTCCCTGCCTTCTGGTGGTGGAAAGCTTAGCGTTATTGTGCCCTAGGGAGAGAGGGAAGAAGAAAGAGGGACCTAATACGTACATCAAATATTTGCATAGCTAATGCCCCACTATCCATGGAAGCTGAAGAAAGCCTTCCAAGCCACAGCTCCAAAGAGAGCTTGAGGGCTAACAGCCTCTTGCAAGAGTGGGGGAAAAAAGTTGGCAAAGAGGCAAAAATCTGGATTTGCTTCTAAACTACTTAGCAGATCCTTGGTAGTTATTCCTCATCCTGTTCTTAAAACGGGCAAGAACGCTGCCCTGAACTGTCTAGATCAGCGTTGCGCTCACTGTCCTTTCATACTTGCATCCTCAAAGGGGTTGCCATCAAACCAGCTCCTTTCGAAGGCAACAGTATAATCAGAGCTGGACTTGAAACACTTTATTACTTGCTTATTTTGACACTGCAGTTAATTTCCACTGCTTGCCCACCCTGCTCCTCTAGGGCTGGTATTTACATCCACAAAACTGCATTTTTTTGTTATTGTTTATCTGCAAGGTTTTCAGCTGCTGGAAAAGCACGTTCTGTCCTGAGATCTTACTCATGGCGTATTCCATCTGCAACCAGCAGCATTTGAGAGTGAAACGCTTGTTTTCCCCTATATAACTTGAGTCCTTCAGGCACCCGTGCTGCACAGGTCTTCTGAACTGGTCCAGTTGGCCCTGACTCACTTTATGTCCTTGTTTGGTCTTTCGTTCCTACTTCTGGTTTTTAGCGGTGTGCTGCAACTCTCCCGTTGTCTCCTGCGCTGCTCTGTTACTGTCCTTGAGCAGGTGCCTGGTCCAGGCTGCTTTTGTGCCTTTCCTCTCCAGGCCGGCTCTGTTTGCTTTAGTTTATTCTGCGACATACGTTAGGAAGCTGAAGGCTTCGGACAAGGGGAAGAGATTTTTATTTTCAGAGCTGCTTAGGAATGAATTCCCAGGAGCGAGGCCTGATGTTTTCATGAGCAGAGCCTGGCAGCAGGCCAGGCGTGGCAGGACTACAGGAGAGGTGCAAGAGACACCCTGGAGATCTTGTTAACCACTTGCTGTTGATGCCGCGTCTTGTTCCTCATGGAAAGATAGAAGGAGAGCAAGACAGAAAGCAAGCAAGTAGTATTTTCCTGCTGTTATTTTTCCTTATAAACATCTTTTGGCTACAGGAAAGTCAAGTAGTCCCCTCGCAGAGGAACACGTTTGAGCTGAACTTGAGCTTGATGCTGTAGAGCAGGGTGAAATTTTTCATCCAGAACTTCTCTTTTTTTTGAACTTTTGACCCTCGACAAAATAAACGGGGCCCAGCAAGGGCCTGCTACACATTTGGGCCGTAGCCTTTGCTCCCCTCGCAGCACAGGACACACAAGCACCACGGGATTCCCAGGACATCCAGGCTACATTCCCAGGCTACATCCACGCTTAATCCACGCTGGGGATTAAACTCACCCAGGAAAGCGGCAGGGAGCTCTGCCCACCAGCTCTCCTGGCTCTGAGTTGTGCTGGCTCTCACAGCCCTCAAGCCAATTCCCCTGGAAGTAGCCCAGGGACCTCTGGAAGAATTTGGGTTTTTTTTTCCATGTCCTTCTGGTTTTAAACAAAGAACAGGCATAATTGTATTTTGGACCAAAGTTAGTATCAGATTTGCCCAAATTAGCAACAGGCAGCCTGGCAAGGCCTGCGCTGGCTGGGAGGAGAGGACAGGACATCCTTTCATCAGGGACACATCCTGCTATTATCTGCCTCCTGGAACGGTGACAAGCCATCTCCCCCTTGCCCTCACAGGCGCACACCAGTGCCAGCCCAGACTGATGGCTCTGGGCTCCATCTGCATGGATTTCTCCCTTCAAATATGTTCTTACTCTGCACATAAGTAACTCTTGTAATGCCACCAACCACCTTCTCCTGCGCTCCACACAATTTAAGAAAGCACTTTGCTTTCCCCTTGTAATAAGCCACTGGGTTTCTCTTGAGGAGTGACTCGTGTGTTGCCTTAATTGCACATAATTTAGTAACACTGAGCAGCAGCTGCAGTGACGTTGTGCTTTTTCACCGCGTCGCTGTAGACGTGAGAACAGAGATGTCTCACACAGCTTAGGTGGCTGCCTAGGATGTTTTAGGGCCAGTTGTCAAGAAAAAAAAAAAACACTTCACAAGGATATTAATTGCTCTTATTTTATTGGATCAGGAAAGCTTGCAGAGGATGTGAAAAGAGGGTCACAGATTCTAGATAACACAAGCATCTATTCAGGAAGAGGGTGAAAGTTCTTAGCCAAAAAAAAAAAAAGTGAAAATCGATCGTTTGGGATCAGGCAGCCGCTGGAGTCATCACGAGGTCCCGGGGCTATTCTGACTTTTCACACTGTACTATGATATTTTCCTGTAAAAGAGCAAAACCAGTGAATAGAGAGGTGTAGCACCAGGCACTAGAAGGCAGAGGGACAGCTCAGCTGCAAGCAGCAGAGTAGTGTAGACGTGGAGGCAGCTGACTGAAGAGGAAAATCACTTTGTGCTCTCTCCCTGCCTCGTCCTTCCAGCTGGGAGATGCATTTCCTCCACCAGTTCTCAACGCCTTCCTCCATGGGGAGGATGTGTAGGCAGAGCGAGCACTGGAACCACCTCTCTTGTCCCGCTGGGAACAAACCTCACCCTTTCCTCTTGGAAAACAAGGGTTGTTGTGACGCAGGGATGGGAAGTGAGACTGTGTCCTGCACTGCTGGCAGTGGGGGAAGGAGAAGACAGAAGGAAAGCAGCCAACGCTTTGTGAAAGTTTCTAATTTCTCTTCCAGAGAGAAAAAGGTGCAAAAACACAAACAAAAAGGCTCAAATTACCGTCACTGCCACTATGGCCTGCTTCATTTCTGGGCTTAAACTTTCTGCACATTCCTTGAACTCAATGGCAGTTTTTCTTACTGGAGCGAAGGCAGGCAAGAAGTGGGTGTAGTGACTGATGAACTTCAGGTACTGCTTTTCAGAGCCAAAGACAAGCTCCTTTGTAAAGTTTTGCAGAAGTTCACAAGCAGCAGATGCTGGAAAGAGAAAAGTGGAAACAGGTGTGAACAGGTGACAGGGGCTCCCAATGGCTCTTGCTCCAAACCCAACATTCTGGAGTCAACTTCATTTCTTCAGGAGGGTGGACCTAAGAAAAGGAGCATCCAGACGTGAGCAAAGCTTACGGGGACAGGTGTGTAACTTGGAGGCTTGAAAATCCACAGCTCAGCAACATCTGCCCTCCGCGGCCATAGACACCGGGGCTTGTCACTGTGGGTCCACCTTGGCGCTGGCTTTGCTGATACCCCCTGTCTGTAACTGCTTCCCTGTGCTCCAGTGAATCCCGCCCTCGTGCTATGAGACCCAAACGAGGGTGTCTACAGAAGCCACTAACTGCAAGGGGCCAATCCGCTGCTCTCAGAGGCCAGCGGGGAGGCTGCGGCCAGGGGGGATTGCCGTCGCTTTTATCCGCGGAGCGGCGAGCCGGGCTCCTCCTTTGGCGCTGGCACCCGCCGTGCGGCCTCCCCGTCCCCGCTGGGGTGTATTTACTTTGGAGAAGATGCCAGTGCCCTGGGTTCCTGCTTCTCCTCCGCTCATGGCACGCGGGAGGACTTGGCCTCCTCCTCGAAGTGATAGGGACGGCTTTCTCAAACGCGGCGGCGTGGCCTCTGCTGCCTGCGTCAGGCTGCAGCTGCCGTGGGGGAAAAGGTGTGTTTTCTGTTATGCAATTTGCTGTATATATAAGAAAACAGAGGAGTCAAAGGTGGGTCCTGAGGAACATGGAAACACCAGAAACCAGCCTTGCTTCCTTAAACCTTAAAGCCGGTCAGAGTATTCCTGGGTGTAAGTGCCGAGTGCCTGGGCTGGGGAGCGGCCTAGTGCTCTGCCTGGGGGAAGACTGCAAAATAAACCAGCTATCCTATTCCCCAGAAGAAGACTTCTCCCCCAAAGCTGAGTTTGGGTTGAAAATAAGCTTCTGGAGTTCTTGAGAAGGTGCACGAGGGCCCTGGGGGTAGGAAACAGCCTTTGGAAAGATGCTTAGGAGCCTTGGCACAGGCTGCTAAGCTGGCTTTAACACTTAAGCTACTTAATGTCATTGGAGGATTTGTCTGAAAACATTCATTTTCCTTGTTTTCCTCCTGCCAACAATATTGTCAATGGTTGGGTCACTAGAAGCCAATTTGATTAATAATAATATTTTTGCACTAATCCCCAAGCCAGCCAAAGACAAAGCCTGGGTCCTAACATGGTTGGAACAGCCCCCGCATGGGCTCAGCTTCAGGGAAACCTGGTGAAATGAAAAAGCAGGGACTGGAAGAAAGGAAGGATATGGAAAACATTGGGGATCCCTCCAGGGCTGAGGGTTCGGGTGAAATGGTTTGACACAAACGAGCCTGGACAGTGTTTTCCCACTGCTGTTGGATCCTCACGTGGGCTCTGCTACCACCCAAGACTGGGTGTGAGGAACAACCAGTTCACACCGTTACCTACCACATGGTATTTTTGAATCCCTATAATCCTTGCAGCAACTTGTCTTCTTCCTGCTTCTGCCCTGCAGATAGAGGCCCTGGGCACCCTCTCTTGGCTGCGGTACTACCAGGGAGCCCTGATTTCCATGGACAAGTGGGGGAGCTCTGCAAGGCGCTTCCAAACGGCCTCATCAGGGAGCATCTGTGGATGAGAGGTGCCCAGGAAAAGCCGCCAGAAACAGCCCCATTTACCCGGGGCTGCCGCAGGGGGATTGTTCATTTGTTTGTTGTTCTCAGACTCAACGTTTTGTGCAGTGCAAACAGGTGCTTGGGAGGACAGGCTGTCACCTGGAGCCAAAGGCAGTGGCAGGTGAGACGGAGAAACCCCGTGGCATTTGGGAATGGAAAGTTACAGGCAAAAATCACAGCTTGCAGAGCGGCTGCAGAGCCCTCCCAGCTCTTCGCATCCCACCAACACATTCACCTCCCTTTTTCTCTTCTACAGTAAACGCCCCCCATTACCTCACTCTTCGCTTGCTAGAGCCGAGTCAAACGAAACCAGGGGAGGGTTAAAGAGCGCTCCGTTTCTCCAAACACTCCTGACCCTGGCCCGTTTCCATCGGAATTGCAGCCTCTTCCTGCCTGGCCCTTTGCCGACAGCTGGTTTTGTGCTGCACGAGCAAGCGGCTACCTTGGACAGGGCTGTATGTCCCAGAGCCAGCCCTGGCCTCAGAGGAAGGCATCAAGCACCAGGAACAGTCCCGGCTACTCTGCTTGTGCAAAGTGCTGTGTACATTGGCTTTATTTTAATCCCAGATGTAAAGGACACCTAGGTGCTTCATGGAGGAAAGGGAATGCCAAAGCAAGCGGAACTGCATGCGGGGACCCGAGTCTCGCTAGAGCTTTGTCTGGGGTGCCAGCATCACATGTCCACTTGGTTTGGAATAGTACCAGTTCTTGAAAACTAATCCTCTTGCTGGGCTTTCAGCACCTCCGAACCCAGGTTGGACCAGGCATGCAACTGGGCTTGGGTGCCCCCACCAAAAACCACAAACAAAACCCACATCCAAGAAGCTGAATGAAATGCTGGGAAAGGGCAGCCATCCTGGGAGCATTTTGAGAGGCCCCAGATCATGGTATCCGTCCACGTACTAGGGAGAAGACTGGGTGAGGGGAGAGAAGGAGTTTTGCATTTTATGTCTTTTTTTTCCCCCCTTCTTGTTCTAAACAAAGTTAATTGTGACAATTTGCTTACTTTTTTTTTCTTTCTTTCTTTTTAAAAAAGCATAGCTGTAGAAGTCTGCAGGAGTGAGTCCCACTCTACTTACCTTAAAGGATGACCCTGAAGCATCTGCTGACTGACAGGACCAAGCCAGGTAATTTTGTTGAAGCCAGTGGCATAAAAAGGGAATAAAATGCTTTGGGATGATCATTAACCATTTTCCTTCAGGCTCTTTCATCACTGCAAAGCAGTCATGGCAAAAATCACTGGCAAAAGTTAGAGATTTTACCATTATTACTAAGCTCAAGTGGTTATTGATCACTGGAAACCATTTTCCTCTTGGCAGCCAGGAATTTGCCCTCTCCATTTTTTTGGTTGGGCTTTGTACAGTGTCACTCTTCCCGGTTTGGGAAGGTATCTGACTTTTGTCTTTGCTAAATATAGCAAAACTAAATATGTGTTTGCCTATTTGGACTTGGTCTTAAGGTCAATACTGAGACATGCCTGGTATTAGAGTAGAACAGGTTCAGAGCAAGAAAAAATGGATGAGAGGGCAGAAGGTAGGGGAGAATAAAAGGACACAGATTGGAGGTAAACAATGTTTGTCTGTGCAGAAATAGGTAGGTCACCTTTTCTTTCATGCCTGGATTACGAACCTGTGCAATGCTCCGATGGCTCAGACACATCCTGAAGAAATAGCTGTGCAGACCTGCAAGACTGTGCTATAACACACATGCACGTAGAGCCCCGAAGAGGCTGCTGGGGCCCGCAGGAATCAAAAATACAAAAAGAAATACCTGAAATCAGCAGTCAAAAACAACTTTAAAAGAATTCTTAGTTGGAGTTTCCCAGAATGTTTTTGTCCTTAATGCCATAGCTCCACTGTGGTTCCACAGTCTGTGTGAGGGAAGTTCCTGCTCTATCTGGCAGCAGCAATTCTGGTTATTTTCCAACTTAGACAAAAATAGAAGCGAGTTCCAAGGGGCATAAGTTAGTTCAATCTGAAGTCCTCTATTTCTTAGCAAAGATTTCTGGGAACAGTTCACCACGCCAGACTGCCTCCTTTTCAGTTTCTGGGAGGAAACTAACAGTAAACTAGGCAGCAAGTTCTGCAGGGTTACCACAGCATGCATTTTCTTATAGAGAAGGAAGTACTAAGTTCTCCGTAGGTAAAATACTCTAAACTTTAGGAAACTGTCCACAAGCAACCCAAAGGCAGATTCCAGAGTGCTGCAGGATTCTCCAGCTTGAAACTATGAAGAGTCCAGAGGAGGAGACCAGAAGGGATGCTTTAACTCGCTTTTATTCAACTACTATGAAACATTCAAAGGGCATTCAACATTACAGGTCTTTTTGCCATTCTAGTAAGCTTTCTTACAAAAAGGTTCCAAGTTCATTAAGATTGCAGTACGAAAGTCAAACTACAGAGCATCTATTAAAAACAATCATCTCAGTTATAAACTGATCAATAACATAGCATCTAGCAATTGCTGTGTTTGGATGAATAAAGACCCACATAATTTTAAAGACAGTTTCTTGAAAACAGTCCACAGCTGCACACACACAAGGAAAGGTGCCATTTCCTCACACACTGTACAGTTTACAATGTAGTTTTTACAAAAAGCACACTGGTGATATGTACATTAAATGGTTGCCTTCAGGTTTTTTTGTCCATTAGAATTGCAACCATGAACACATTTGTCCATCTCTAAAGCAAATCGAGCCTCGAGAAAAAGATGCATCTGAGGTAAGTACAGTTTGCTTTCGCACGAGACAAATTTCCACAACAACCTAGAAAAATACAACTGTTTCCTTTAAAAAAATCTTCCAGTAAGTAGTGCCCTAGTGATGCCTCTAGTCTTTAGAGGACAAGAGCTCATTGCAGAGAACACACAAGTCTCAGTGCCATTTGTGAACTAGGCGCAGCAGGACCGACCAAAATAACAAGTGATCTTGGAGCTTAAAATCTGAGAGATTTTGCCATTAAGAGATAGGGTTTGATAATACTCCATGAGACAGGGTCAGCTGGAGCATGTGAAGTGCAAAACAAGAGGCCTAAAAATAAAGCCACCTTTGATGCTGAGTAAATGAAATTGCCACAGGGAAAAAGAGCAAGCCAGAGATTAAGTCCAAAATCATCATTTCACTCCAATTTGCTATAAAATTTAAATTGGAGAGAAAAAAAAAAAAAAAACACCTATCGGAACTGCTGTATAATTTTGTTTAAAAAGCCTAAAATAACAATGGCTGCTTGTGCTAGTTTAGATTTTTCTGGAGACAGTTACACAGAGGGGTGGGCAGGAGTTGTCCTGACAAACTGCCTTCAGCAGCAGCTACTGGGCCTGCTTGGCTGAACTGGGGAGGATCGTGGTGCTTTAGGTGACCAGTTCTGATGACCTGAAGGTCTAAATGCTTCCTAACTGCGGGCTGAGGTTCAAGGGAGATGCATCTTTCACCAACAAGATCTCCCAAAAGTTTGGTTTGCCTGAGCAGGGGGGAAAAAAAAGAAAACCCGCCCAAAATAGAAAATGCAAAAGGGCTGCTAAAAAACGGCATTTATTCAAGACTAATACGTAAAGATTTACAGACACTGAGGAATAACTTTCTTTCTTGCCTAGAGGAACAGCAGTGCGTGCTGGGGATTCCACGGGGCACAGCCACCTCTACTTTTTCAGGCCGTAGGGCAGCCCTAGGACTGATTTGGCCCCTGCGAGCGGTGGTGAGTTCCAGACGGCGGAGCTCGTGCGCTTGAAGTAGCGGGGCTTGCTTTTGTTGAAGATGTCCTCCAGCTTGGGGTTGGTGATGATCCCAAACAGCGCGTCCACATCGGGCGGGTTGTAGTACTGCCGGATTACGGCTTGGGTAAGCTGATCCCCTGCAGGGAGAGAGGGGGGATTACATTATCATTAGCTTCTTTCAATTGCTAATGTACGATGTTTGGCTATGTTCCTGCTCCTCTTGTTACTAATCAGAAAACTGAAGAAATATCAGAGAACTCCTGTAATGTTTGGTGCCTTGAGGCATGTTAGTAATGCCTTGGGCAGCAGGATACATTGATTGGAGGGTAAATACTGCACTAGATCAGAATATTCTTTCACTTATGCTGGCAAAAGTGACCTTAGCAGCACAGTTGATGGATTTTTGTGCAGTTTTTGTCTGTGAACGTCCTGGGTGGCAGAGAATTCCTGGACTCAACACTCCACCCACACTGCCCCAGGTTGGCACCTCTGTGCAAGTAGGATTCAACTAGGAAAAACCATCTTGCAGCAAGTCTTGTCATCAGTAAGAGCAGAACTGCCCTGGGAAGTGTCAACAGCCACCCCAGCCAGCCGGCACGTACCAGTAGCCCAGGCAGGAATGGGCTTTCGGGGCTGGCTCTCATCATCCGTGGAGTCGTCACTGTTCAGATCCATGCCGTAGTTATTGGGATTTATCTTGGGGGGTTTAGGACCTTTCAAGCCCTGGGGGGTCATCTCATAGGAACTGCACACAGGAGAAGCCTGAAAGACAGAAATCACAGTCGTTGAGACTCCCAAGCAGTGGTAGGGCACAACCGGCAACACCTCTCTCTGCTCTGCCTCTCACTTTAGCAAGTAATTACAAGACCCAGAGTTGTAAAGCTTTGGCCCAATTACAACTCTACATTGCCTTTTCCAATTTAATTAGGCTGCTTATCAGCTATGTGCGACAAACTGGCAATAAATCCTGATATAAACATAGCAGTTCCACTTTACCCAAGCAAGGCTTAAATGAAATTGCTGCATCCCAAAAGCTGTAACTGAGCAGCGTCCTTCAAATACTTTGGTCTTGTTTAATACTGTTAAACAGATCATTATCTTGTTCAGAAGCGACTATAGCACACTCCAGGACAAACTTCATGTAACTGATGGGAACAGCATGACTGAGAGAAAATGCAGAAACAGTTGAACACAGAAAAGATGAGGCTAGAACTGCACATTTCATGAACCACAAAATTTAAGTCAGTTCCTAAGATGAGTGTCTCTAGAAAACTGGAAACAGTTTTGCTCCCTAAAAACAGAATCATGGAAAAAACAAACATAAATGAAAGTCATTGCACTCTTTTTGCATTTAAAGATTAAAATGCACAGTTTTGCAAGCAGGTAGAAAGAGATCTGTGTATTTATTTTAAATACTCCCAGACAAGAATATTAACTCCCAGGATCACCTCAGGTGACATCAGCAGGGTTCACCCAGGCAGCACTGGTCTGCAGGCTCTGCTGCCGCCCTGTGGCTGTTTCCCTCTGAGCTTAAACATCCCCATTTCAACATCTCTGCTCTTTGGGGGGTCAGTATTCAGGCAGAGGAAATTTAGTTAAGCAAAGGAATCTTAATTCCAGGTTCACCCCCTTGTACTGACAGGACTGGAAAGTCCTGGCAAATACTTGTTGTTTCTTGCAAGTCATTTACTCAAGGCTACCTGGAATCAGCCTCCGATAATCATAGTGAGATTTCACAGGATCCCTTCATTATTGAAGGAGAATTAAAAAAAAAAAAAAAAAAAAAAACAAGCACATGGTAAAACTGCCCATGGCAACAGCAGCTCAGGGCTGGAAGCTGACTTCTCTGATGTGATCCCTTAAAGAAATGCCACCAGAGAGAGCAGAATTACCTCTTTCTTTTCTAGGTGCTGTGTTTGGGCACCCTCTTTAGCCTTTTGCTCCTCTGGCAGTGTCTTCTCTTCTTGCTCCTGCCTCTTCACCTCTGCTAGCCTGTGCTGCTCCTGCTGGCGAGCCCACATCACAGACACAGTAAGTTTAACCTCATTAACTAGGCTGTTCTACTCCCCCACGGATCCCTTTTTCCAAGATGCTGAAAATCCAAACATCTAATGGAAGTCTGAACTCGGCACAGTGACCAAAACCAACGCAGCAGTCTGAGCTGTCCTCAGTGTGCCAGAGTTCTGAATGGCCCTGGAACACAAAGGTTGGGCCATTTCCAGCTGTGCTTCCTTGTTCTCTCATTGAAATCCCCTCAAAGCAGAGGTGCAAATTCTCCCCAGTTATGCTATAAAGTCAAAATAGCAAAAGAATTCCTGCAAAATCCCATTAGCTGCAGGGAAAACCCTTGGAAATGGGCATTCCAAAAATTATTTGAATAACTTGTGGGCTATTAGTCCCTGTTCAGGTGAAAACGCAGGTTGCTAAAAGTCTCTTTTGTTAAGTTAAATCCAGCAGTGCAACAAGTCACTCAACGGGGCTGTTAGCAGCCCCTGAGCTACGAAGATGCCAGCAGTGATGGCTACTAAAGCCAGATCCCCCCGGCTCTAAGTAGCTACTGAGCAGCACAGTGGCCTTACCTCCTTCTCCACCTCTCTGTGGAGCTGTTCTTTAGCAGCCAGCAGCTCCTTCTTTAGGCGAGCAGCCTTCTCCTGCTCTTCACGTTGCCTGAGAACCAAAGTAGCAGCTCATTACACCCCAAACTGCACAGGGATATCCCCCATCCACGGGGCCTGCTGCAAGCCCCTCTTACTTTCTTGCACCTTTTCAGGGCACTCGCCACCACACTGGCTACTTTATCAGGCCCAGAATTTCTTGCAGAGCTGCACGAAGCCGCTCTTCTCTGCTGGGACATTTCGGTGGCGCTTCCCTCCGAAGCCCCGGCACGACATTTAGTGCAGAAATGGAGATGATCTTACTTCTCTGCCTGGATCCTCTCCTGTTCCTTCTTCCGCTCCTGCTCTCTCTCTGCAGCCAGCTGCTTCTCCCGCTCCTGTTCTGCCTGTCTCTGCTCGGCGATCTTCCTCGCACGTTCCTGCTCCTCTTCCTTTTTCTTCTGCATTAGCTCTCTGTGCCGACGCTCCCCCTCCTCCTCCTGGCAAGCACAAGACTAATTACTAACCCCACACCCTACAGGAACAGGTTCCAGAACACACAAAATCAGGGTCAGCTGTTCTGATCCAGGCTTCAACACCACTCGGTGCAGCAGTGACACACGTGACTAACGCAGAGGACACGCTCTCCAGGGAGCGACCTCATCTTTTCAGCAATTTAGTGCTGGCCTTGCCCTGCCCACCGCGTAGCCCAAAGCCCCAGTGGCCACCGTGCCCTGGGGCCCTCTCCACGCGCAGAGGTGACGGATTAAGCGACATCACTTCTTCCCACATAACGCTGTTCAGTCTCCTTAACTGGAAAATTTAATACTTGCCAATTCACAAATTAAGGGTCTTCAGTAAAAACCTGTCCAGGATTGCAGAAATTTGGCTCACTGTCTTCAGTAAGAACCTGTCCAGGATTGCAGAAACTTGGCTCACAGTCATCAATAACAGCTCACAACAGATTGCAAAAGGAAGCAAAAAACTGCAGAAAGCTTTAAGGACAGAACCTAAGCTTATTTCCTCTCCCGCAGCAGAATTTTCACTCGGTTGCTTAGTGTTAGCACCCTCGCTGGCTGCCTCACAGAGATTGCAGCAGCTCACAGGCACTCTAAGTGCGTGCAGGACGGGAGGCAACAGGGGCATTAGCACACGAGCTCCGGGACGGACCTGCTGCAGCGCTCGCTGTTTCCTGGCCTCTTCCTCCTGCCGGCGCCGGGCCTCTGCCTCTTCCATTTTCTTGGCAGCCGCTTTCTTTTTGATCTTCTCTTCTGCCAACCTTTCTTCCCGCACCTAGGGCACAGTGAATGGCTCAGTCTCAGGTGCAGGTGAAGTATCACAACAGTAAAACTCAAGGATGAAGAGCTCCCACCCACTCACAAAGCAAAGGCCTCCCCCTCTTTGCCACTCAAAGTAGCCTGTGTGCTCTTCTCCAGCACTGACAGCCAGGGAAGCTACCTTCCCTTGGATCTCCAGAGTGGAGAGGATTCTCTGCTGATTATTATTATTATTTTTTTACATCAAATGTAACAGAGCCCATCAGAACTCGTTTTAAACAGCATAAAATAAGTAAAGCACAAAGGTACTGCAGGCAGACAACCAACTGCTATGGTCCAATTGTAAGGTGGCTGAAAACTTCAGATACAAGGAAGCCTGCTTATTTCCCTGATTCTTCTATTAACCATATGGAAAACAACTTCAAGTGAACAAAGCCAGCCTAAATACACCCTCTTTAGATTAACAATTCCGGAAAACAAAGCTTTTAATCTTCTATTAGCTGTAATCAAGAGCAATAAAGCAGTTTAAATTCCCTGAATGCCAGGTTTCTGAAAAGATCTTTATTCAAAGATCCTCAGCTCCACCTTTTCTGGAAGAAGCACGAGCATGGCACAGTGCAGCCCCACAGAGGCTCGCCTAAGCACAGTAAGCTCCACGGGCACGTGGGGCCTTTACCTTCTCAGTCTTCTCATCGAAGAGCGCGATCTTCTGCTCGATGCGCCGCTTCCGCTCCTCCTCGATCTGCCCCGCGCGCTCCCGAGCCTGCAGCACTTTGCGGAGACGCTCCTCACGCTTCCTGTAGGACACGGCCTGGCTTCAGCAACGGATCTCAGCTCCTTCCACAGATCCCACAGCTCAAGGGCAGGGTGAACAGAGAAACCTCTCAGGGAGCAAAACTTAACGCGCTAAGGCCATGAGCTTAAATATTGGCAATATTTAAGCTTCATCTGAGACAGAGGACTTGGGGCAAGAGTCTGAAGCAGCAATCAGGTGAAAAGAACTTTTTTCAGTAGTAGTTACTAAACATTTTAGGTAGACAGTAACACAACAAATGCTGCCTTAGCAGCATGAAAGCAAACGAGCAAGAATTTCTGTTGAAAGAGAATCTGCATGACAAGTAACCGCGATGCAAAGAGCTCCAAAGCCCAGGGAGTGCAGTGTGGACAAGGCAGAAAGCAGCTACTCACAGCTTTGCCTCTTCTAGTCGCCTTCTTTTTTCTTCCTCCAATTTCTGCTTCCTCAGCTGCTCGGCCTCTTGCTTTTTCCTCAGAGTCTCTAGTTTCTGCCTCTCCTTTTCCTAGGGTGGATCGAGGAGTGATTATACCCAGCTGCAAGGGCTCCTTCCTGCCCCAGCCTGATCAGGTAACTATGGACAACAGCAAGGAGCTGCAGCCACAACCAGGGGAGGTCATAAGCCTAAAAAAGATCTCAAGCAGCCTGTGATGTGATCATACCTGGTTGGAAGAGATGCAATGAAAAACAAGGCAATGGTGCTAATCTTTAACAGCAAAAGGTGCTTGGAAATTGAAACAGAACCATCAGCTCTTAGAGTCCAGGAAATGTCTGCAGAGACTTACTATGCCTTAACATCAGTAAAAAGAACCTAAAAATGTATTATAGTTGCCAAATATTAGCACCAATTTTCTGCAGATTAACAGGGAAAGGTGGTACTGCAGGAAACACCTTGGTTTTCCAGTTCCCCTTGGTTTCTTTGCTTCCCACAAAGATTTCTCACAGCAAAGCACCAGTTAGAGCCTTTATAGTTTATTTCGGGCACACATTCAGCTCCACGTATCATCTGGACAGAAACGTAGGGCATTTTCCCCCCATTTTCCACATCAATCCAGCTAACTCAGCCTAAGTATATTATCAAGAAGAACAAGGTAGAGTAGGCACTAAAGTCACAGCAATCAGATTAAGAGAAGCTAATTCTGTGTCAGATGGGGCACAGCAAGTGCCAAGTTATTACAGCCCTGGGCTCAGTGCAAGCAAAAGCACTGATAAGCAGGCTAATTACTTAGGTGATTAGTTTATGCTGTGCTCCATACTGCAAAAAAATTGGTGGTTATTTGTACCCAAACTAGCTAAATTTGAACTAATTATTAGATCTTACTTCTCTGGTGTTACTTAGTTCTGTTTAGTCCCCAAATAGAAAAGGTCACACTGAGGGGGAAGCTGCCTGCTTTGAATGAAACCTAAAATACAACATTCAGGGAAACTAAAACAAAGGATCCACAGGTCAGAGGGGTTTTCTCATCACATCAGTTCCTTTACCAATATGGAGATTAATCTAATCACACTCATGTTCCTGCGGACATTAAGTGTTGAATCCCTCATCTGCTTCAGCAGATGAGAAGTTTATCATTAGGGAATACAGCAAGACTCGTTAAGCAGTGCAACTATGATGGTTTTAAGCAATAAGGCAGTTTTAAGCAAACTTCAGTTTGTGCAGGATGATGCCCTCTCCCTCCCCAACTCTCCCTCAAGGAAAGCGAGTCCTAGAATTACCTTATTCCACAAGGAAGTTATTGGATACAGAAAAAGTAAAAGCTTTGTGTAAACAGGGCGCAAGGGAACCAACTCTTTGGAGGTCTAGAACCAGATCTCCTCCAATCCACCCTGCTTTAGCCACAGGAGCTTCCCCCACGACGCGGTCAACTTTAATGCTGCTGTAAGCAGCAGAGGCCTCTTACCTCATCTTTGCTAATAGCTGGTTGCAAGGGTCAAACTCTGTTGATGTCGATGCATATTCGGTTTGAACAGTGGCATTCTCTCAATTTTCCTTTCCCAGTTTTCCTTCCTCTGACACACTTAGGCTACTTGGGAGTGTTAAAGAAATGCCATAGCATAAGAACCCAGGGGAGTTGTCTAATCACAGGTTTGTTTAGGTGATGGAAGTGTAAAGAGTTATTCCTCCGTTTAGAACGGATCAGGAATTTTGTTTGGCATCTGTGCTTTAACTTGGCCACACATTAGCCCATCATCTACGAGCCTACAACTCGAAATCTTGTCTTACCTTAGGATCAGTTTGAAGAGGGGTGTTGTGCCTGATAAAAGATTTAATTACACCACTTCTCCCCACAGAACTTGGGGTCATGAGGAGCTGATTCTTCTGCACAGTGTGCAAAAACGTTTTGAAAGGACGTACCACCTGTGACAAGAACGCCAAAAGTCATCCTCAGGAGACTACACAGGCAAGAGCCCCAGACACAGTGCATTGTGGATGCAAGCATCTTACTTTGCTGGCCGGACAGAGAGGGGATGGGGTCTTTCTTCTTGGAGGAGAAAGTCCTCCATCTTCCTCTTGCTGGTAGTCATAGCGGTGATCCACAGCTCTTTTGTAGCTTTGCTTTCTCCTGGGGGGGGAAAAAATACAGGTCCTCATACAGGGCCAACCCCCCTGAGCACCAAAGTCAGGTTTAAAAGGGGGTCATGTATGCTGTTTTAGCCTAAAATAAACCATATTTTGCATACTCAGTTATCCAAGAAAAAAATTCTAATGAGAGAAGATACAAATTCAATCCCCCCCCCGCCTTTTTTTTCTTCTTCTCATTACAGGGAGGGAAACTTATTGCAGAAATTGCAGAATCACAAAACATTGGAACTATTTAACATTTTCAGCACGGGCCCTGTTTTGAGCAGGGAACTAGACTAGAGATCCCCCAGGGTGCCTTTGGGCCTGAAGGATCCTGTAAACGTACCTGGCACTTTGGGGCGGGTCCTGGGTTTCCCCATTCTTATTTAAGTTGCTTTCTGAAAGAAAAGGCAGTAACTCAGTCAATTCTAGCAATAAACAATAAATAAAAAAGGCATCAGAAAAGCATCAGACTCAAAGTAGCTCATGTTTTTGACTTCCAGGTCAGCCTCAACAAAGGCAGGACTTGTTTTAGAATTCTGCCCAAAAGCTGCCTCTGGAAGTTACCTGTGTTGCTCATCTCCTGTGACTGCTCGTCCCTGTTGAGGGTCCGTGTACGTAGGGACATCCGTGGACTTTGGACATCCTGTAGGAAAAGCAAAGAGGTTTTGGCACAGCTCTCGCACAGACACAGGCAGTTGCTGTTTCAAACCATGTCATTTAGGCAGCCTGCAATATTGCCAGGGAAAACATACTGGAAATTAGTGTTACTAGTACCCTGGGTTAAGTCCTAATCTCCAGCTATGAAAGATATTTCTGTCACCATCTTCATAAAGTCCCTGTTGTCACTGTCCTACCCATTTACTAATCTCCAGCTATGAAAGATATTTCAGTCACCATAAAGTCCCTGTTGTCACTGTCCTGCCCATTTAACACAGAACATGAGCATCCATAATGGGAGATTTGCTACTTGGACTGAATGAGGAAACGCATAAACCATCGAGGACAAGGCATTTCCAAGATGGAAATCTGCTTATGATTGCTTGACTTGGGGCAAAAATGAAGCACAGCTCATTTTAACTAACAAGGACAAATGGACACGCAGGTAGGCTGGCAGCTACAAAGGAGTGGGAAGGAGAAAAGGGGAAACTAAAGCAGCAGCTGCAAAGGACAGAGAATCTCATCCAAAGCAGAGGCTCATACTAAGTATAGCATAACTGTAGAAAGCATCTTGCAGGCCAACAGAAGCACATGAGCTGAATAATTTGGGTATCAGACCTTAGAAAACCACTGAGGGATGGGATAAGGTAAACCTGGTGGCCCAGGGTAGCAGTGTGCCACAAGACTGCATCTATAAACGCATTTGAATAGAGAAAAAAAAAATCTATTCACATATCTGCAGAGATTTCCCCTCCCACATAACATGCTCACTTCAAGCCTTTCCACAGCCACAACTCAGGTGAGCATTTAAAATCCATGGCCACCAGAACTACACTTACTTGAACGATTGTGGGTGGTGAAAAGCACAGCTGAAGAAATTACACCTAAGCTTGTCCTTCCTCACAGAAGTACTAAGGCCATAGAGCTCCATCACTTTCAATAACCAAAGTCAGAATTAATGTGATTCTGCATGAAATGCTGACAGAATCCTGACAATCTTCCTCATGAGGCCAGGGAGAATTCTGGAGGAAGATGTTTTGGCTTCAACAATATTTGCAGATTTCTGTGGTCACTGTAACACAAACTGACAAGCTCTATATAATTTGCAGAGCTAATGAAAAGGTCAAAAAAAGCTTTTGAAATACCAAGACTGTAATAGCGTCCAAACTGTGCACAACTCAAACGCTTTTTTAAATGTCAAGATTATTTATCTGTGTGGATAAGGATTCGGCACTGAATTTTCATGCAGCTTATCTCTAGCAAGAGCCAGAAACAGGTCCCTGTTCTTAATACCAGCAACACCAAGGCCGGAATTTGGTGTTGTTATGTATCAATTATTTTCCTGGAATGTATATATTTATACGTGTCTATAAGATGAGGAAGAGCATGTTATTGTCTAATTTCAGCTAGCCTTAGCTCTGCAGTGTCTCAGGTAAGACAAGATGCCTCAACTTGTAGCCAAAATAAGCCTCGAGTCACATGAGCTCATTCATTCTCCCAGATGAGTCTTTTTCTAGTTTTTGTTGTACTGATTTGGGAACATTGTGATCCCTTGTTTGGGAACATCATGTTTGACTTGACAATATCAGACTTTCTCTAGTCTGCCTATGGAACCAGGTAGGCTATAAATAGGCTCATGCACACAATGAAGATTAGACCTCCGCAGCCAACTGTTCTAAACTTTCTTTATTCAACTTATTTTTTTTTTTTTAATACAACCATGGTGATTGAACTCAGCTGTGCCTGGAACTCCTCTAACCTCCAGTCAGATGCATTTAACACATTTTAATTGCAAGTCCAACAAGCTGAAATGCTTTTAACTTCTGCTTAAATCTTACCAGCTTAGAGGGGGTGCAAAGTCCAGAATGTGGCCTACAAAGAAAAAGATGACAATCATGTTCAATAGTTACCTGTAAACAGTGCATTTTAAATGAAAAATGCCACTTAGGAAAGCCTCCAACCATGATTTTAAGGCTAAAGGAATCTGAAGGTTGCCTCACCCAGTTTTGACAGCTGTTTCTTCCTCCCCTGGCACCTCTCCATTGCTAAGACCTGAGAGGAAAGAAAAGCCAAAGCTGTAAAACACGGGGACAGGCCAGGACACAACCCAGGACGCCTCTACAAAGTCTCTGATATCTCCTTGCAATTCAGGTACGTGCTGCTACAAGGGCAACTTAAGCAGCACTGGAGAAAACCCTGCCTACCATTTTAATAAGAAAACAGATTTTTCGGTGATAGATGGCAGGAAAATCTTTTCAGGTTTTGCAAACAGAGGGAAGGAATAAAGGCCTCCTTAAGCCTCTCGGGAAACGCAGATCACAACAACGAAGATTTGCTTATATTACAGAGATAAAAGCTTTAGTGCCTCTGTCCCTACAGCTTCATTTTTCCTTAGGGAGCTCTTGGAGCAGAGGCAGAAGCTTACACAGAACTGTTATCAACACAGGAGAAGTTACAGGAGTGCAGTATTACGGTTCTGGAAAGACATCCCAATGGAATCATTGAGTTGATATGAAGAAAAATATCAAAGCGTTTGTCCAAATATATCCAGGTTTGGCTGCACAAGGCTAATGCTCCAAGAAGCTTCAGTTTCTTGCAGCACAAATCCCACCCAAGAAAGCTCAAGATTGAAGCATTGCAGCAGCGTCTGCTCAGCTGCATTATCCTGGGAACCAGGTACATGCACAAGAGCCAGGCTCTCCTGCCCTGCACAGGACAGGAGCACCTGCCTGCACCTGCCTTCCAGGAGCCACTTATTTGTTTGTTTAATAGCCCCTTGTTTGTGCCTGACACTCAGCTCAAGAGAGGCAATATTCAGCACTCCATTTTCCTGCAGCCAACCCAACGATGGCATTCCAGCAGCAAGGACTTATAAACCATTTAAATTAATTGATTCAGAGCATTTAAATCTGTTTCTGTTCTTCTCAGGTATCTGTCTCTACTGAGACTTGGAACAGCCTTCAAAGCTTTTGGAAGAGATTTACATGGTTTAGCCCCAGAATTTCCTTCTCAAACAAGGGCCCTAGAGCTAGCAGACATTTTGGAGTTAATAAATAAATAATTCACTGCCACGCTTTCCAGAAAACACTCACCTGTGCAAGACCCTATACCCCTCTTAAAGAGCAGTTGCAGAACTGCTCCGTAACACAACTCCCCTCCAGCAGCAGGGCAACCAAGTAGGAACCACGCAAAGGAAACTTGTCAGGTAACATTTAAACTTACAGTTCCCAGGACCGGAGGACGCGGAGGACTTTTGAAACGTCCTCCTCTTGGCCGCTGCCCTGCCGAGGGATTTCCGGATCACACTTTGCCTTTTGCTGCCTAGCGAGTATTTCTCTGCCAGGGAGGTCCTGCGGATCGTGGAAGGTCTCCCCATGAGGCTTCTGCGCACGGAGCGACGGCCGACTCTGGATCCTGTCGGAGTCCCCGGGCTCTCAATTATGGACTGGGAAAGCTGTTTCCCAGAGTCCTCCTTAGGCTCCGGTGCCTGAGCAGGAACATCTGCCTCCTGCTCCTTAGGCTCTTCGGTTATAATGACCGTGACGTTAGCTGCGCTTGTTGTGTTTGGCTTAAAATTAAGAGCACCGCTGCTTTCTCCTATGTCTTTTGCTTTAGGGGTGTGAGGAGCTGCCAGAAGGGAAGCTCCAAGCTCAGGCTGCGGTTCTGCAGCGCTGCTGTCCTGGGGAGAAGCATCCCCGGGGCTCAGGAGGACGGTTGTGGAGACCTCCTCACCCGGCTTAGACGCTCTCTTCTGCAGGAGTAACTCAGCACTGAGGCGCTCGTTGACTCCGATTTCCACCAGAACCACCTTTCCTTTGGCCGGCTGCGCAGAGGGCTTCTCCACGGGGGCTCCGGAGCACTTGGCAAGCGCTGCGGACTGCGACCTTGTCACACGTTGAGATGAGGAGGCGCCCTCAGCCGCAGACAGGGTTAGTTCCAGGTTTTGTTTATTTGGGGCTCTTTGA
The DNA here is from genome assembly GCF_000705375.1 of Tinamus guttatus. Next base: position 894 of record NW_010586715.1, on the reverse strand, counting down.
GAGCATTGCTCAAAGGCTACTGGCTTGAGACTGCTTTTCCGACGTCGAGATATTCTAGCAAAAGAAACAGCTTGTTAGACCGAAACTGGATCCGGGAGTAGACCGAAATTCCCAACAAAACAGCTCTGTACCTGCTCATGTGGGGATTAGAAATGGCTGTTTTTGAACGGGGAACATAGCAGGTTTAAAAAAAAAAAAAAAAGCCCATCTAAATCTGCTTGCAAGGCCTCCCCGTATGCTTCCTGAATAACTTCCATGCCTTTCAGCTTTGTTGTCCTACATGTTTTAGTGCATTTATGGAAGAGCCCATATGGCTATATGTGCATATGGGCTCTATGGCTATGTGTGCATATGGCTATATGTGCATATTTAGTGCAATATGGGCTGGAAGCAGCTAGAGCTACACCAAGAAGAGCCAGAGAAATAAAGGTTGCAGAAACACACTAGGGAACAGAGCAAGAGAAGTCAGGATAGCCGCACAGTGCGTTCTCGAGCGGGAGCCTCGCTGCTATAACCCACTCAGACCGCCAGGTTCATCAGCCTCTACAGCACAGAGCAGCGGGCGCTTGCGCAGGGAGGGCTGCCTTTGGGCACCCAGTTTCCAAAGGAAGTCTTGCCAGGTTTTCCAAGACACCTGCCTTATCAAAGGAGGCCTTCGTGCCACATTACCTGTCACAGTAGCCGCTTTCTGGTCACAGCGGCCACTGTCTGGTCACAGCCTTCTAGGCCCCAAGCAGCATCCCCAGCCCTATCTTTCCACAGAGGAGGAAGGGGAACAGCGGAGGGAGAACGGGGAAGGCAGCGCGGAGACGGGGCCTCACACCGGGCTCACCTCTTCCTGGCCGGTTCCTGGGCCTGGCCCTGCAGCGCGGGCGGCCGCCTCCTCCTCTGCCT
>NW_010586714.1:0-10784 GCF_000705375.1 Tinamus guttatus | reverse complement strand
GATTTTCAAGATGTCAAGTTACAGCTCAGCAAAATAGCTATCAGAGTAGCGTATAATTTTGTAATCTCAGTCTGATGAAATCATGCAATGCACCTGCTACAAACCAGTGTCTCCATAGATTCTTCCTTCTCCTTCCCAAGCACAGGCACAGCCCCAGCTCAGGAATAATTTATCAGTCTTGGGACATTTCTACAAGTTCTACATGGGGGCAAAGGTTTTCCCTCGCCCCAAACTCAGCTATTTTGGAAACTGGTTTGTGAGCAGGACTTATAGGAAGAAATGCTTCAATGAGGTCAATGCTCAATGAAATGCTCTTTTTACTGTCCTCACTGAAGGCGCTGTAAAAGAGAATCCCAGAAATATGTTACACGAAAATATGTAATTGCAATTTGTGTGACAGAAAGCAGAAAAGCGCTGTAAAAGAGAATCCCAGAAATATGTAACACGAAAATATGTAATTGCTCTTTGCAATTTGTGTGATAGAAAGCAGATATTTCTGCATTTCAAAGACAAAATGAAGTCTTCCAAAACCCTGGGCTTGCTTAACCTGTGCATGCTTAAACTGTGCTGCATTAGTACTCCCTGTCAGTTGTGTATATATTACATTTTGTGGTAGGTGATGCATAGCTAAATTCAGTTGAGGAGGCTGGAATGAGCAGAGTTGTGCTGGGCTATCTGCAATGAGACGACCTTGACTCAGCCCCTGTGTAGTGTGGATTGCCTGATGAAAACGCCGTGTGTGGAATCACTATTATGTGCAGTCATCAGGTACAATTATCAAAGGCAGCCTGAAAAATGTGCTTTTTATTTCTCTTTTACATGTTAAACTAAGAGAATACATCAGTGGATTTTCCCTTGTCTATCTGGGTTTTATTTTCAGTGAATGAGCCCTAGAGGTGCTTATCAAACATTTTTTGAGGAAAAGAAAAAAAAAAGTATTTGGTGTTTTTTTTTTTAAATCAAATATCAATTCAAAAATATTTACTGAAAGAGACTTTATGGAGCATCCTTCTATTTTCAGATGTCTATAATAGATATGGATGACTGCAAGCTAAAAAGTTTTGTTTCCTGACAAGTAATAATCTTAATTTTATTTAAAAATTTGTGTGAAGGAAATAAGGCTAATTTGCTTAAAACAGAGTCGTCTGCTAGAAAATTGTAGAAACTGAAGAAAAACATTTCTTTAATTTTACCCACTGAAAAATGGGTAAGAAACCCTGGGTGTGTATCACAATAAGTGAGTGTTCTTTAGTGGATGCAATGTTCACCTAGGACTGACATATTAGAATATGGGCTATTAAAATATGAACAGTGTTTTTGTTGAAATTGAATAGAGGCTGCTTACTGGCTTACATTATTTTAATTAATATGTAGGTTGATATTTAAATAATAATTAAACAGTGTTCTATACTTAATCCAGCTACTGCTCATGATCTTGTAATTATCTTGTTACTTGACAAAGTTAAAGCAAATGTTATGCTCAAAATCTTATTATAGACAAAAAGAAAACACACCTTTTAGGGACAGCCAAGAATTTATTATTACAATAATTGAAATCCTAACACTCTAATCAATGAATTCTGCCATCACTCTGGATTTAATTGTTACTTAATTATTACAGAGAGAGAATAAGAAAACAAGAATACTACTACAGGCAAAAGAAAATAGAGCAAAATTTTGTGTATACACATGTCTTTTCTTGGTGGAGGTCTTGTAATCAATATAACTTGTTCTGTTGCTCTGTCCAACTGCTTTTGTCCAGTACCAGGTCTAGATTAGGTATTTACAGCTTATTTTGATTGCCTGAAGAAAGAATACTTTATTCGTAGTCAGTGCAAATATTGAGACCAATGGAAATACGCGTGCTTCTAATCAGAATAAATTATCAGACGTCCTGTCAGGTATGTCAAGAAGGTCCTGTTTATTATTAAGTGCTCTTGCATCAGTTTGCTATTGGCATGCAGAGCAGCAACAGTTAAAGTGTGGGAGAAGGAACCTTTGCCTATGGATTTGCATGGTGTCAAACTGCAGGTACCTTGATTACATTTTTTGGTTTCATAACATACTTTATGGATTTTGGACCATTTTCTCAGCAAAGGTTTATCTGGGTGCTGTTTTTCTTGTCCTTTTTTAATGAATGCAAAACAAGAGACTGGCATTTTAATACAAAAACTGTATCTATTTAAGAAGTGAACTCTGCTATGAAGAAGTAAAGTTATATTAAGGGTCCAAAATATTAGTTTTTTCTCGCGGAACACATTTGGTTTTCTAAGTCTCTTTAAAAACATTCCTTAACCTTACTGTTTGTTCTAAGTCTCTTTAAAAACATTCCTTAAACTGTTTGTTTTTTGACTTTTTTGAATTTTTATGAATCAAACCCAGTTTTTGATCATCTCCAAAGATGGCTTCTTTGCACCATGTGTTCCTGTGTTTGACTGCTCTCCCTGTGAGGAATTAAGGGTTGCAATGTATTTGCTGTTTTTCTACAGTGGAAATAGATAAAACAAAAACAAGAAAAAATAGGGGGGAAACAAAGAACTGATGGGCTCTAGAATACAGTTCTTTATTGCAGAATTTTCTCTTTCCACAACAAGAAACATGCCATAAATATGGGATTTCTTCCTTCCTATGGAGCATGATGCACTGTTGCTTTTTTTAAGCAGGGTTTTTCAAGCCATCTCTCTAAAGATGACCTGGTTATTAACTGAAGATCTTCATTCCATGAAAAAAGGGCTTTGACTGGAAAAAAAAAGGATAAAAAAGAATAAAGAGGCTGTTTCTAACAATTATTTGCCTTACCTGTAAGATTAATTTAATCCTAATCAAAGAACATCTCATCTTTCAGTTGAGTAATAAATTATGTGTGAACCTATCTCTACAGATTTAATTTTGAAAGACAACATTTAGAGTTTATATTATGCCATTAAACTACAAATGGACATGAACAATGAACAATATATGTGTGACATTAGGATTTTTATTTGTCATTTGAAGTATTGTCTCCTGAAATTTTGTTTGCAAAATCAGTTTCATTTGGCTTAAAAGTGCCCATTCAAAACTTCCTAAAAAAGAATAATTAATCAAGTTTGATTGATTAGATACTAAACAGACAAGCATGTCACTTGAAGATATTTTATAAATATGTATTAAATAAATAGATAGAATTGAGAAACCATTATTGTTTTCTGCACAGCTATTTTGCCTTAATCAAACTACATAAGTAATCCATTTGCTGATGACAACTTTTACTTTGTATTTTCAATTTGTATTTTACAGCTAGTCTTACACTTTGCAGTTTTACTTTACTGAGTCTTATCTTACATTAGTTATGATTTTATGTAAAATACATGTTTTCCCAATGTAGTAAACCAAGGATGAGCTAGCTATTGAATTTCCTGATGATAATAAAGGAAACCTAAGAGGTCCAAAGTCAGAAACTGAGTATTTTAACAAACTATATATAAGGTTGCTGAGCAATCAAATTGGTATGAGAATGAAAAGATGGGAAATTTGTCACTGGCTAGAAGAATATACTAAATGAAAAATAAAAGTATTGTGGCCTTGTATCTGAGTTTCCTTTAAGGAAAATGTGTAGATCTTCATGTTCTCTAAACTGAGCTAAGTCATCCATCACTTTCAGAAGTGGAACAAAATTGATGTAGTTTGCTACTTTTGATTAGAAACCACTGAGCATGTGCACAAAGTAGGTAGTGCGCTCAGGAATAGCACACTTTCAAAGTGCAAATGAATGTAATTTATTTTGAAATACGTTTTTCTGCAAGAGAGATGTCTCTGAGGTTACATTAAAAAAATTCTTTCAAATGATGCTTTCCATATTAATCGTAGAGGCGTCTTATTAAAAAAAAATAGGATTTTGTTATAAATAGTTGTCATTGATCATTTTTTGAGGTAATCTATCTTTCTTGAAGTATTTTTTGGTTTCCTTTTCTTTTAAATACTTTAAATGAAGGATGTGCTGCGAAATATTTCAACTGGACAATCAAGGCCATCTTTGCCATACTTGGCTTTCATACCTAATTAAAGTGCTGAATAAACACACATTTGCCACTATGCAGAATAAAGTACACATACACATATATATTTATAAATCAGGGCATATCTTTTCAGAGATAGGAAGTGCAAGTTTACATAGAGAAGTATACTATTACGTATACTGTTGCAAAGGACATACTCTTCATCAACATCTCTTCATATTATTAAATACTTTTATTTTCTGCTATAAGGCAGAGCCATACTATAAATTTGTAAGGATCAGCTTCCTTTTGTCACAGTGACTCAAGCTAAAGTATAAGCACATGATTCATTTCAAATAAAGGCAAGACAGGGAAGGCAATCGAACTACTCAGTGTAACCTGACTCATTGTCATGATATATTTTATATTTAATAGTTATTTTTGTAATTGTTAATATCTTCAGTCCACTTGCTGAGTTCAGGCTTCTTTTTCATTGCTCAATTTTTTAAAATAATGTGCTCTTGGGGTATAGGATGGCATTTGCATGTGAGAGGGTTTAAAAAGGAAAGGCTGACGAGATGAGGCTGGCCACTATCCTGGATGATGTTCTGTCAAGGCTCTTGGAAGAAACAAGTGTTTCTTTTTTTCCAAAAGTACACTACAGAAGAAAGTTCAAAAGCAGTTTATTACAAAAACAAGCTGGACAATCAAGGGGTAAGGCCCTGGAGTGAAAAAGGAGATGTTGATACCTCTTCTGGTTTCCATTTTCCCTGCTTCTGTTCTGTCCTTGTGATTACTCTTCACGCTCAGCTGCTCTGATACTTTCACCTCTGTGCTTTATGTGTACCAATATACTAATGAAGAATGCTTCTTTTCTTTCAAAATGAGAAAAGCATATGTATATTTTTGGTTTGTGTTTCTTTTTAGTTTAGTATCACCAAACTGAATTTTATCCTTGATTGGCTTGTATATCATTATTTGTACATTTTTCAGTCAAGCTTTCTCCCTGAATTGAAAGTAAAAAAAAAAAAAAAAAGGAACAGGCATAAGGCTTTAGGCATTGATTCAAACTCAACTTATTTTCTTGACATTTCTTGCAATGAGCATGGGATAGTGTAAAATGCATTTTCAGAGACCTAAACCTTGCTTTTATCTAGGTCACTGTATTAGAGCGCTCCCTTGCTCCAAGTTATCATGGTAAAACAAAACTAAATATCTAAAATAGCTGTGTGCCAGTGAAGCCCTGGTCACTGTGTAGCAGATGCAGTTGTGATCTAGTAAGCCAAGGGCTGTAGGTGCTTTTCTGTCATAGAGAAAAGATGGTACATAACCATCTTTTCTTAACGCTGTCATCATCTTTGACTTATTTTGCAGACTGTCTTAGGAGCAGAAGCAGTTTTGGAGAGAATAAAATGTGGAAAGAGGCTTGGAAGAGGTTGTGGGTAAGGAGGGAAAGGACTGGGGTGTCATGAGGGGAATCTTCTGCTGGGCCTCATGTCCCAGAGCTGCATCCTCCACTCCAGCACATGATATCAGATCATAGAATCAACTTAAAACCTCAGTTAAGCTCTACTGGATTTCAAACTAATCGTGTATAATAGTGCTGTGTGACATGTTAGTTAAACTACCCTTTTTTCTTAGGGCTTTTAAGCATTATTAGGTTAATGGTGCTAAAACGTGCTCTTCAGAAAAGAGAAGCCCTCTGTATTAAATAGGAGCTGCTCAACCAAGTTTTTTTGTTTTTCTTCTATACAGAGCATTCTAACCTTCCATACATATATGTAGACCTGTATGTATATATTCATATGCATACAAACATGCAGAATGAGAGATACAGCTCTAAATTACTTTATTCTTGAGATTCTCTATACCATTTTATTTTATTTTAATTTGAGAGTGCTGGGAAGACAGTAGTTACTGCTTAGTAAACCAATGCCTTGTGGCTTTCTATTTTCTTGAATGTAGATCCCAGGGAATGTATAAGCCCAAATTACATGAGTTGTATTCATTTTCAGCTATCCATATGGCCCAGTTCATATATTTATTCAAAACTGCCTGAAGGCTGAAAATAAGCTTACCTAATCGTAGTTCCTACAATACTTGAGATCTTTCATGAGGACAAATAATACTGTAGGAGACAAAGGAAAGAAAAGCAAAGATATGTGAAATCATGATGCTCTGAAATAGTGTGTTTTACTTTGACAACAAAGTGTAAAATATTCTAAGAATTCAGTAGCAGAGTGTAATTTTGTGGCCAGCAGTATTCAGCAGCATTAAACAAGGTAACAATCTCACTCAACATACCAGACATTCAGGGCAAATAAAGTACTTGTTTCAGAAGAATGAAAAGACTGACAGAAGACTACTAAAATCATTTGGCACAAAGAATATGAATTTATACGGCTTCTTACAGACACAGGACAGGATTAGAAAATGGAAAAGATATAATTTCCTAATAAAAAACTGTATTTTTTTCTTCTTCAAATGTCTATTTCAGAAGAAGCGCAAAGCAAAGCCCAGAATGGGTGAACTCCTGTCCTTCTAAGTTTATGGTATTTTCTTCCCCCCAAATTTGAGAGAATTATGATTTTATACTATCTTCCAGAGAGATCCTTCCCTCATGCTACCAAAGCTCTTGCTGCATGGATGGGAACCACTGAATATTCTGGTCACTGTACCGTCTTCCATGGGATTTAATAAGATTGAAGAGAATTTAAAGATGGGATAGAAATAAAAGGAATGTAATTGTTTTGTTAAAAAGAGCTTAACAAGAAGGGAATTTGATAGAGGCAGCTAAACAGCTCTTGGTACACACTCATAGAATGAAAAGATACTGGTGCTACTGAAAAGTTACACTGGGCAAAATAAATGGTGTTTGCACAGTGCTTTCACCTTTACAGCTGAACTGTCTGCAACACAATAATCTAAGTGCCTATTAGATTAAAACATGATTACGTGAGTAAATAAAATAATAAAAACAAATGAAACTTTCAGGAAAGGTGCCAAGTGTCAAGGTGCATGTCCAGACTTTCCCAGTTATGGAATTGAAACAAAAAAAAAAGGTGTTCTCCAAAATATAGTGGTTTTAATGATTCCCTTCTACGAGATATGAGATAACAAATACTCTGAGCAGGGTCAAGTAAATGAATGGTGCTGTTGAAGCTGGAAGACTAAGAACTTGCTCTTATATAGCACTCTTCATGTTATCTGATGAATTTTTGCATGTATTAACTCTAGAATTAACTTGCTTAAGTCGTTTAGACATTAGCAAATTTAGAGCAAGTTATGTAGTCTGCAGATTGAAAGTGTTCTCATGCAAAATTAAAATGTTCCATTTCTTTCTCAAATTAGTTCCCCAGGTAGCTGCACTAGAAGCCAGGAAGATGCAAAAAGTATCACTCTTAAATCAGCTTGGCACCAGAGAAAAGTTCCTATTGCATAAAGAAGAATTGATAATCAAAGCCTGTGACTCAGGCTGCCTGTGGAAAGCTGGTTTCCACCACGGAGTTGAGATATCACAGGCAAGTTTCGTGTTGGGGAGAAACTTAAGTCTTCTTACGTGAGCAAGGTAAGCTCAGTAAATTGCGTCTCATGCTGGAAGTATTATATTAGTTCAGTTATTTAGCCAGTCGTACCGAGTCCTGTAATTCTATGTTTCTTGCAGCTGCCTTCCTCAGGCTTTTGATTTTTCACTGCTGCTACCGTAGGGACTAAGGTGAGCAGAGGAGACTTCTTTTTTTTTTTAATAGGGTCTCTGGGTAATACACTAACAAAGTAAAAGCAGAACATACTCCATGCTACGCTGTACCCCAGCTAGTTTAATTTGCAAGCAAAAGGCAAGCAAACAAAACACAGCAGCGTGCAACTCTGAGCAGTTAAGGCTGTGCCACCATGCAGAGACCGTGTGTCGTCCTTTGGGTTTCTGCAGCAGGATCTGGGAACTTGTGCACCAAGGAATGTTTATTTTTTTCTTCTAAAATGTGTGCCAGACAATAATATAGGTATTCATACCTTCGGTTCTTCTTTTATAATTGCTAGCCTTGCTTAATAGTGTTTGTGTTAAGTCACTGATACCAACGCTTGCTTTTCAGTATTCTGAAAATGTATTGCTTTCACTATTGGGACTTTAAGACTTTAATTATTTAATGATTATTACCAGGAGACCATGAAAGCCAAGTGTGCTGCCTTTTCTTTTTTTTAAAAAAAATAGCTGGGATATATATTGAATGAAATTTTCCTTAATTTTTCCATTATCCACAGCTCAAAAAGGTAGAAAAAAAAGAATAACGTTCTGTAAAGAAATAACATGATTAGCTCCTTCACTTTAAGTACATGTCAAGTTATAAAAGCGAAACTACTACAGTCTCTCACCTTAGTTGTGAAGGATTAAGTTTGAAATGCCCACACTCTCAAGAGGGTATTTCGTTTTCTAAACCTTCTCATCTAAATTGCTCAATGTCTTCTTACAGCTCCACTTTTAAGCATGCTACTCACAGTCTGAGTTATGTAAATGCAAAAGGAAAGGAAGAAAACAAATTATAGTGAATGTTTAATGTTTTACAGATTGCTCCATGAGTTAATTCCTTCGATAACACAGGCTACACATTTACATTTACTCTGCAGAGCACTGCAAGTGACAAATACACTACAGCACAGCAAATAGTTTTTCCCTTGTTTCATGTTTGATTAAAAACTGTTCAAAAGACAACAGAAAACTTAGTTTTAAAATAAAAAGCAGAGCTGCTAATGCCAGCATGAAATTTTGAACTATATAGAGTAACAGTATAAAGCTGGATCTGATAGCGTATGCCAAAATACAACAGAACATCCACATTGAGAGTTTTCAAATATTTTACATTTAAATAATCAAAACAAACACTGTTGGAAGTGCTCAAGTAGAACAGGGTTGGGTTTTTTTTAAGCCTTGATGCTGAAAATTAAGTTTCTAAATCTTCAGTTGGAATATCAAGAAGTCTGGAACTTATCTGGTGTTTAGCTTAACATAAAAGCTAAAATATGAACTTAGTTGCTAAGAGATGGATTAAAGTATTTGCATCCTTGCTTTAAAGTACTTTGCAGTGAACAAAATAAGAATAGTGTTACTCATATTACTAAAAAAAAAACCGCTACCCTGCACTTACAATCAATAGAATGATCCTTCCTGGGAAATTTGGAAGCTTACATCAGATTATATCAAGAATATAAGTTAATGACTACTTATAAAAGGAGAAATGTTTGGTATGCACAGAAAACTCTAAAGATTTGAACAGGGCAAACATCTTAAGTGAGTAGGTTGGTGTCAGACCATGCACAACACTATGCAGTATGTGAGAGACCCAGTGTTATGCAGACGTGCAAAGATGTGAAATGACCCAGAACAGGTCTAATACGATTAGTAGATTCAACTTTTGCACAGATCCTTGCTGCTGTATAATAGAAAACAGAAAGCCTTGGATATTACAAAAACTGGGAGAATTGAGCTAATCAGATCTACACATAAAATACTGAATTTTTGTCTGTGCGTTAAAGCCGAATGGGAACGAATTGCTCTTGCTATGGTACAGACGGGAATTTTGAAGTCAGAACATTGATGAATTTTATTGAAGTATAAATTAAGGAGACTCAAACACACAGTAGAGAATGGGTGCAAGTTAGGTGCACTTTTATTGAAATAAAGCCAGCTAACCAAGAGCTAGGTTGGAGTATTTTTCAAATTCAAAATAGAATTATTCCTGTTCATAATAAGTTTTGACCATGAAACACCCCTGTATAAAGCTTCGCCCATGCTTGAGTCAGGATCTAGGAAATCAGTCTTATTTTTCCTTTCCTTCTGAAGTCATGTTTAAACTCTGTATTAGCCCTCTTTCAATTACCAGTCTTCCATATACCACTATGAATGTCAGCTGCAAAGAAAATGAATACAGCTCTCTGATAAGAACATTCATACTGTTTTCTTAGAAAGAATTATTTTAAGATAATCAGTAGGTCAAGATGACACATTATGGAAAAGGTACTATTAAATAAGGTAACCAAATAGAATATGGTCAGTATTCTCCTTGGGCCTAGTAGGGAAAAAAAAATCTTTGGTATGGATTTGAAATAACATTAATTCTGACCCGATCCAGGTCTTGTGCAAAATCAGGCCAGAAGTTCTAATGACTTCAAAGATACACACAAGGATTTTACCAGAAATTGTCTCGTGTATGACAACTTGCGTTAGCTAATGTGAATTAAACACCCCATAGCAAATTTAAACAATGTTTGAAATGAAAGATTGGTCAGGTTACACTTTCACACTAGAGATTACAGTCCTCCCAACCTTAACTACTCACTCATATTTGCCTGTCCTTCAAGATTTATTGCAGGATCATTTTGAGATACCAAACACAAGAAATGTCTTACCTAAATGGTAGGTAGGCTGAATCAGCCAAGATTTGCTGCTTTGGTGGCATAGTGAGGGCTATATATGCCTATAAATTTTTCTTTCCTCTGTCTCTTAATTGTCTCCACTGGTTGCTACATCACCCATCCCATACATACTCTTGCCACTTCTAGCCTTCCTCAAGACCTTTTGGACCGTTCTGATTCTCTAATATGCCTTTAAAATACCCTACAATTATGAAAGTCATTGAAGAATATGATTAATTTCAAGTTTGTCTTAAGAATTAATTAATAATACCATTTTAGGTTCATTTCTCCTCTTAGCCTGCCTGACATGTATTTCTCTGGAAGAAAGAAGTTTTAAACATATAGCAAGTAACAAGTATCCTGAAGGAAACAGACGAGCATTCAAAATGACACAGAAGTTTT
>NW_010586713.1:147014-163802 GCF_000705375.1 Tinamus guttatus | reverse complement strand
CACCACCTCCTCTGTCTGTCCCTTAAGCATGGCAGGTGCTGAAGTGCCTGCCTTGGGCATGGCAGAGGAGCCTCCAAAGCATGCCATGGAAATGATCAGGGTCTTCTGAAGGGAAAAGCATCGCAAGTCAAGCCTCATCTTAGTGAGAATTAATGTTAAAATGGAGGTATTTACTCAAATGACTGACAAAATTCTGTGTGCTTAACCTACATTAAAAAGAAAAAAAAAAGGGGGAGAAGAAAAAACAGAGGAGAGGAGGAGACCAGAAAAGGAGAGGAGAGGAGAGGAGAGGAGAGGAGAGGAGAGGGGAGGAGAGGAGAGCAGAAGGGAACTTCCCTCTCTACTTACCACCTTGTATTGTTGCAACCTAAATTTGAATTTTAGGAGAAAATTGCTAATCTTCTTATTTTGTCTTAGCTTACCAACAGCATAAGGAAAGTCAAGACAATCACCTTTTTGCCTCCCACATCCCCAGTCAAACTTTTACATGGTAGATGAGCCAATCATTGTCTCCCCTCTTGTTCTCAAAAGCAAAGATCTTGGCTTGAGGAATTTTTCATCTTATGCTCATGAAAACAACTCCTCCAGAGAACAGACTGTACCCATAGATAAAGACTCCCCATGGACAAAAGTTGTGTAAACAAGCTAACTTGCAATGGGAAGAAATGCACAAAATATTAGCTGTCATCACAAAACGACCTATGTCGGAAATGTCAGGATATTCAGATAGGGTAGAAATGCACAGTTGCAATCCAGTATGTATAAGAAAATAGTCTTAAAAAGGGGTGAGGAGAAGGGGAGGAAAAAGAAGAAGTTGCAATCACCTTTCAATCTTTGTAACTTTTAATAGGACTGTACCAGCTAGAATCATGATCACACAAAACCATGCCCGTATGTCATGGAACATTACATATAAACACCATTAACAGTTCTCACCAAAACAGTCATAAAACTACAGTGGCAAACATTAAGGAGCAGATGATGATTACCCTCATAATCTCTTATTTCAGAAATAAAAGTAGTTACATTGAGTCTTAACATCAGTGAGAAGAATATCCAAATTACTATGCAAATAACTATTGCATTTCTCTACAGCTTTTTCATAGTTATTAATTGGAGTTTGTCAAGTTGTTTAACGGGAATAACATGTTGGCTTAATTCAGCCCATTCTGTTGTTTGTGAATAACTCTCAAGCAGACAGTGAGGTGGTTTGGTGATCTTAGAGCAAGCTCTACCCACCACTGGAAGGGCATGTCTGTGCTTGTCCGAACATGAAACCAGAGCGTGTTGAAGGCTGGCAGAGTGGAGGTGGGAGTACTGCAATTGCATGTTGACGGTACCATCACTGGGGCCTTGGGACATGCAGGGCAAATGAGAAATGTCATAGGCAGGACAGACGAAGGGTGGGAGAAAGCAACATCCACAAGCGGTTTGATTTGCCTGTTTGATATTTGTTTACTGCAGCATGCAATGGATTTGCAGATTATTTGGTAAAATTCCTGGATAAACGGAACATTGTATATTGGAAAATGAAGCATTAGACAGAGAAAGCAGAAAACACGGTAACGAAGAGCCATTCACCCATTCAGAGAGAGGCAGGAAGAAGCCTGAATGTCAGTGTGGAGACAGAGAAGTGGGTATCACCCAGGACTAACTGCTATTTGAGAGCATTAACAGGAGCATTTAACAAAACAGGATTCCTTTCATTCCCTGCCAAATAGTTGTACAGAATTGGAATGATTAGCACCTATTCCTTCTGCTGAATGAGATTCCTCTCATGCCTCAAATTACCCGTCTTCTGTCCCTGCTCATTCTCTTTCAGTCTCACTGATTTCTTATTTTTGGATTTGGTACCAGTACTGTTTTCCCAGCTAATATTATCCCATCTTTTTCAAGACTGCTTTGCACCAATCATTTTACTACTCTCTCCAGAGCTTCCTCTTTCGTCTTCCATTAGTCTCCTTGGACCAAAAAACTTTCTTAGGGAAAAGTTATATATTAAAATTGCAATAGTAGTAGTCAAAGAACCATCAAAGCTCAGTCTGGGCAATCTGAAGATAGCCCAGAAGACTTCCTGGATACCTGGAGGACCTTTGATTTTTAATGGTATGCATAATATAATCTTTCAGTGCATAGTCTCCAGAAATTATGCTTTCTACATTACTGCCATCTTAGTTCATAATATTATCCCTAGAATTTGCAGAAATAGCTTTGTGTTGTATTTGACTGCAGCTCTTATTTGGACATAGCTTTGTGATAGAATGGTTGATACTCAAGGAGCTATGGCAGCACCCTGGAAACTGTTTCATCTAATAGGAGGTTTCCCCCAAGTATCTTGCCTGGGATTTGATTTGCGTTACTGATATTTCTGCATTGTCTTAGAATACCGCATATACTGTGTCCTCTCAAGTGTTTATGAGGGCATAGCTATGATCAGATATTCCTCTCTCATAAAATTATATCCAAATAGGAAGTTTAACAGCGGCATATGCGGTTATCTTCTGGCCCACACAAAAGCACACAACTCTATCCGTGAACATCCAAACCCCTGTGTTTGCAGTAGGTCCCAGAGAAAGACCTTTATCGTACCTAGGATGATTCAGTTCAAACATCTTTGGCTGTTTCTGAAGAAGCAGTTTTGAAAATGGTATTTTCTATTAGGGACCCTAATCTGACTACCATGCTTAATAAATTGAAGTGTATTTTCTAAACCAAGATTTATCGGTGCTTGTGTTGTAGCTGGTGATGAGTACAAAATGATGAAGCTTAGCTAAACCTTTTAAAGTCAAGCCCACATAAAGCTGATCTGGCCCACACATGTTGTGAGCTGAAGTGCATGTGCCAATGATTACTGTCTCTCAGCTGATGTGGAATAATTCACCTGAGCTGGTGCAGTCACTTAGGTGACTTGGACAATTCCTATTAGACCGTGGGAAGATTTCTCCCCACATCCCTGGGAATTGCAGGCAAGACTGGTTGAATGCATCCTTGCTCCACGTCAAGACAGCTGCCTTGTCAGTGGAGACATTTGCAGTGGAAACATGGACCTTCTCAGGTTGCTTGATTGGGAAACGTAGAGCTATGCAACGGGTTGGCACAAAGCCCGGTTGTCGCATCAGTCCAGGTAATTTAAAGCCTCTGGTGTTGTGTGGATCCTCTCCTTGGACCAAGAGTCATCCCTGCTGATTAAGCAATTGCTACTGTATGGATGCTGTGATCAAGTGAGGGGTCAAGAAAATCAGCCCTTCAGTAAATGTCCTTCCTTGCTGAAGGACTCTCTGCTTCAGAATAACTTTGGCTGGAGAAATGAGCTACCGTTTTAACAATTCCTCTCCTCACTGTGAATCTATTTGAAGCAGCTGAGTGCTTTGTCTATCACATATGAGGAGGCCTTTACTAGTTCAGCTCTCATCTCTGGTGGTGTGACCAGCTGCTCTTGTGCCACTAGCCGTCAGCTTCCTTCTGACTTCAACATCTGCCCACAGCCACAGTGACCTCAGGGGACTCCCTCACTGGCTTTTCCACCTTCCTCACAGACAAAGCAACTACTGAGTCCCAGTCTCTACTTATGAACTCTGATGTGCTACCCTTGATCTTGGCACTTAGATTTTACTGCTTTCTAGGTGATTTTTCCTCCTCCTGCAACTCCTGCTGTACTAGTCTGCCAGGTGGCAACTGTAGGAGGCTGGGATGGCGAAATGATACCAGCAGAGATCTCCTGCTTCCGACAGAAGCTGCTTTTCATGAATTGACACTTTCTTAAGCATAGAAAGCTGTGTGGCAAAGTATTTGTGTTGGCTAAACTTCTGGGAAATCAAGTTCTGAAACACTTTCAGGAAAAAGTATAGATTAATTGAGCTTTCCATTTCCTGCAAGGAAAAGTTATCATTCTGGTTATGAATATTAATAGCCTGAGGGCAAGGGATTAACAGCGAGTCTGAGGCTGCATGCGTGGACTCCAATTCTGTATCATGATGCAGACTGGGGATTCCCAGCAGAACAAGGCTGACGCAGCCATCCCAGATTTCCCCATCATCACCCCATCCCCGGTGATGTGAGCGAAGAAGGGGAGAGGCTGATCCTGGTGCCCATGTGGGACCCTCTCACTTCCGTAGTTTACAGTGAACTAACACTGCTTAACGTTCTCCTGTGGTTCCTTATGTTACTGCTTTCTCTCTGGTGAGCAGTTGACTTTTGTGTCGAGAGTTCTGTAATTTGTGTATGACCAGAGCCATATCATGCTTAATCCTTCCCCAAACCATGCCAGCTAGCTCTAGCTAGCTGGAAACACAATACTGATTCTATTCCCTGGGTCATTATCAGTATGCAAGAGTTTATTCAAATTTATATCAGCTGTGTAAAGACAGCCAGACAATCTCAGCCAGATCATATAAGTCTGGGGTACCTCGTCCTTCAGGTTAAATGCAGTAACTTCATCTGCTGCTGTTTAACATTCCCCTGAGCTGCTGTGGGACAGAGCGGTTGAGCCTCAGGATATAACATAGGAGCTTCTTCCATCATCTCTCTAAACACAGCACTCATTTGATATTTATGCTTATTTTACTCCATTATTGCTGATTTCATCACCACTGTCTAAGAAAGGAATTTGGTTGATTTCCAGGCCTAATTTTGTTCATGATATATTTTTTAATCATTCTTGGGTTTTGTTAGCCTGGTAGCTAGCTGTCTCATAAGCGTCTTCAGCTTTCCTCAGTTACACCACGCTCTTAATATTTATTCATTGTTGTTAATCTTACATTTCTTGTTTCTATCTGATAGTGAAGCATTAGTAATAGTAGTATTATCACTTATTGTTATTACTGCTGCATATCACTTTTTTTTCTCCCAGTCCTAAAAGATGGGTTTTGCAGTAATCAGACTAATATGCAGAGGTTTATCCTATGACTCATAGCATACATTTAAGCAAGGGCTGATGGCTGAAATGTTGCAATTTTCTGACTTTCAAATGCCAGCAGATCTTCTGAAATAACTTTAAACTTTATTTTGGCTGTTTTGAGTGACAGGGGGCTCTGCGAGGACTTAATTCTGCCTTAGCAAGTGTTTTTTCTGGGAACATAGTTTTGCTGGTTTTTTTTAACCTAAAATTTACAAAATGATTCTTCCCTTTGCTCCTAGTATCAGATTGCGATGTTAAATTTCTTGGAGAAATACAAACAAGCAAGCAAACAAAAACCCCTCTAAATAATGAAGGAAAATCTTATTAACCTACATAAGGAGGAACCAGCCAATTCAGGGATAAAGCGACTGCCCTAGTTTGGGTGTAAACATCAGCACAAAATTGAACTAGCTAGAGACCAAACAGGCTTTTTACACATGCAAAGGCCACAGTTCAGCGTGGCTCTTTCTCCTGGCTCCCTCTGCCCCTGCAGGAGATGGAATCCCAAGGAACCCAAGGCAGCTGGCGTGGGTGATAGCAGGGATGCTGGTTTGGAAAGATCCTGCTGTTTTCTTAGACCTCATAAGCTCTGCTGAACTGCTGTGTGTTCACTCTTAAAGAGGTTATTAGCACTGGGATCCTTAGCTTGCCGTAAAGAACACTCTGTGCCTCCCTGGGCTAGCACAGCTATCGTGATGATCTTGGAAATTAACACACTTATCTTTTGAAAAAGTCTTCAGAGAGCTGAGATCTCCATGAAGATGCCCTTAGAAAGGAAGCCCCGGTCCTATTATCTGTATGCAGAGCATTTTGCAGGATTTGGGCCAAAATTGTAGTCTCCATAGCAAGATTACTTGAGTCACAGGGTTGCAAGGAAAGATAAAACGGTTACAAACATCAGCTTTGATCTTCATGCCCCCAATGTCACAAATGCTGTGTCTGAATACTATCATCCTCCAAGACAATCCTGTTCTCCAAGAAGGACAACATAAGGTCCATTTAAGATGGATATACTCAGCTGAGGAAGCCTGGTCATAATTGTTCTTTTGGATACTTACTTATTTTTTTTTCCTGGTGGCTAGTTTGTCGAACAACCTTATATACAGATTTTTAATGCTGGAGCTGTACCATGAAGACTCTTTGATACATATTCATAGCAGATTCTTGGCTTATCTCTGTGCAACATTCACACATCCTGCTTACTTGTGCTGTTGTTTTTTTTTAATGCTTAACATATAAAAGTTTAATCACAAAGTTGTTTAATGCTTGTTTCTTATGAAAAGCATTATTAATTCTCAACAAAATTCTCTAAAGGTTTTTTTTCCATATATGCTGTGCTGCTTGATAAGTGTTGAATTTAGATTAGGCATACTGAAGCCCTGCTATGGTCCTGTTCTTCAAGGCTTCCCAAGGTCAAATCTCAAGTTAAAGCTATTCATGGGACATACAGTATGGCAGGGACCAGAAGATCTGTGTGCATCTCCAGGCAACCTCCTAGGAATTATTCCTTCCTAATAATAATGAGTCAGATGCAAGGCTAAATAAAGCTTTTCCGTAGCTGGAGCAGGCAATATGTCCTCTTCTGGAAGCCCAAAGAACAGAGCAGCCAAGAAATGAGCCCTTGAGTAGCAGGGAGGGGAAGTGAACAGCAGACTCTGTCTGCCGGGAGGCAATTTCTGATTTCCTCTACCTAGAACGTGTGTGAGTTCAGGCAGCAAAGCACTGTTCAGAGCACATTTCCCTTCATAAATACTCAGTCGCCCTGCCTTCTAGAAACCCACCAGCCCGTTGGATATGCAGGCCTTTCCTTGGATTTCCAGGGAAATACAGCAGCCTGGTGGCTGCAGCTAGAACTGCTGCGGCAGTCGAGGGCTAGTGTGAGCGGCAGGAGCTGCGGGGAGCGGGGCGGGAGAAGGGCAGGGACAGCTACGTCTGCTGAGGGGAGCACACGGGGTTTGCATGACCGTAGCCTGCGAGGGAGTGATTAGATGGAGGCGAATCTCAGCCACACCTGGCCTGATGCTCCTCAGGGGAAAGAAAGGCAGGAGAGCGTTATTGGTGCTGCAGCGGTTGGCATGTGGTGTGGTCCAGAACCAGGGTGTCCAAGAGAAAGACAGCCCAGGGAGAAAACACTCTCGTAACAGGGTTAGAGATCGTTGTGCCACTGCCGTACGCAATGTACAACTAGAGCAGCACCAAAGTACTCCAGGGCTTCCCCCATGCTCCATGAGCTATGCTACTGTTGCATGAGTAGTTATAATGAGCATCCGTGGAGGCTTCTAGCTAAACTTTTCAATCTACTGATGGATATATTGGCAGAGGATTTACCAATCTGGTTTTTTGGTGTTTGAACAGCCCAACATGCAGCTGCCTGCCTCAATGGAAGGTGCCTTGCGGTGCTAAACCTGCACAGATGAGTGCTCCGTCTGTTTTCTTCATCCATTTTCTCTCAACCATGCATGCTCTGGAAGTGTCTCTGCCCCGTTTCTCCTAGGGACTGGACGGTCTCTGCCCTCCAGAGTCTCCAGCTGCCCTCTATGCAGCAGTCAGCCTGCAGCACCCTTCTTGCTGATAGCCCAGCCACTTCCTTTGTCAGGAATGTGACGCATAAACATAAAAAAGTGAATAAAAGTCATATTACAGTACGAGCTGAGATCTTCAAAAAGAGGGTGGAAGACCAGTGATTAATAAAGCAAGAGATATGCATAATTAAACAACAGTATAACCGTTTCTTGACATCTTGTTGAGTGGTGCTACGTTGCTGTCCACTCTGGAAGTCCAGAGTGGGACATCATAGCATGCTCAGCTGCCTAATCCCAGCATTGCAGCCGCCGAGCAGCTTTAATGAATATGTCCGTTCAAAGTGAATGTGCAAGTTGAACCAAGTTCCTGAGTGGAGCCGGGTCAAAGGAACCACTCCACAGCATGAGATGTGTTGCATAATTCCTGTCAAGTCATTGCCCTCCTCGTCCCCGTCTGCTTCCCCACTCCCTCCCTCTCCATCCTCTGCACACCCTGCTCTATCACAGTGGCGAGAGTGTCCAGAACACCCCATCCTTCCTCCCCAGAGGCTTCTATATGCAATGCTCATTTGATTACTATGTATGTGACCTCTGCTGTCCTTGAGCTATTCGTGTGCTTTGGCTGAAGGATAAGCTCAGAATGAGTTTCTGCTAGGCATCTGTGACCTTTCCTGTGGCCTCATCTTTAAGGCATTCAAAAGTAAATTGTCCTTTCCTTATGAACTGATCCCGGGCTGCAAAGACTCTGTTCCTCCTGCCTTGCCTCTCCCCCAGTCCCCAAAGATGCAGGAGCTGTGCTGAGTTTCTGGGAATCTGCATCACGCCATGGACCAAAGGCAGGTGCAGAACCCAGACCAGGTCACCCCACAGAGCCTGCTGCAGTGTTGAGAGTTGGTAAAAGGCCAGAAACCTCAGCAGGCCCCTCATAAAGTCTATTTACTGTCCTGTGGTAACTAGTGCCTCTAAGCCCTTCCACAGTAGGGTGGCTGGGATGATGACAAAGCATTCAGTGTTACTGCAAGGCACGGGAGACAGAAGTATGGGGTAGACCTCAGGGGTTCACCTTGCCATAGAACTAAAATACCTTGTCTTCCTTATGATTTTTCTTGAGGATTTTATCCTGATTTTTTTTAAATCAGCTTTTCTAGAAGTGAAGACAAGCCAAAAGAGACAGTTAAGGATGCTGAAAGTAATTTATGAAGCAGGATGAGTCATTCTGTATTTTGTGTTATCCCAAACTTTTTCAGCTGCAATGTCATATGTCCAAGTAAATCTCCCAGCCCAGCACTGCATGCTTATTTACTTATGTCCTCCGTGAACCTGAAGTAAATAATAGCCATTCAGCCACTAAATCCCAAAGGACTTTCCAAATTGAGAAATGAGCTTACTAGTTCCCAAAATGTAGTTCCAGTTGTGCATGAGCCGTGTAATGACTGCAGTGTGACACGGATGGCGAAGAGATGAAGAACGTCACAGACTGCAATACTGGAAGGATCCAAACGTAATACAGGACATGGGCTTTGCTGACACATGCAGATCCATTGCATATCCCTATCTCAACTGTTTGCTAGGACGTTCTTTTTCAGCCTCCTGTAAAAATTAAATTAAATTAAACAATCTCTTACCGTAGAGCATCTGCAAGGTCAAGGCTATGGTGTGGACATATCCCTATCTCAACTGTTTGCTAGGACATTCTTTTTCAGTCTCCTGTAAAAAAAAAAAATAAATTAAACAATCTCTTACAGTAGAGCATCTGCAAGGTCAAGGGTATGGTGTGGACCACAGCACAGATCCATAGAAGATCTACAGGTGTATATACCAGGCTGGTGTATGGGAGAGTTCTCAAGGGGAGGTGATGCTGTCTGTGCCACCTGTCCCCAGAAAGAACAACTAAGTCCCAGCAGATGTGCAAGTGTAGCAGAAGTATAGACCTTCTGCAAACTGTGTCGAAGCATATCCCCCTCACAGGGACAGAATTTTCATGTTCTAATAACTTTTCCACCTACTAGGACATCCATATTCTTCCTTGTTATTAATCAACACCTAGGAAATGCTTTGATTTCAGGCATTATTGGAAGGCCTTTTTTATAATTGCCTTGCTCTTCCAAATCCATTTGTCTTAAATGATGAGATTTTTGGGGTTCCCCAATGGTGAAGACAAAACTCAAGGGCCCTGGAAACTAGTGTAAACCAAGATGCCATGAGCATCACAGTGCACACGTGGGTGAGACATTCTTCCTGCAAAAGCAGAAAACTGCAGAAAATAATGCAGACTGTAGTATTCCTGACTCATGTACCACGATGGTCAGTGCTGAGGAGCGTGTGGTGGATATGCATGGTTAAGGTGCCCGATCCTTTGCCCTCATGGCACTGTGGGGTATCTTTGCTTAAAAAGCAGTGCTCCAGTCCTTTTCTTGGAGATATCTGTTCCCCTGATGGAGAAGTGCTTCACAGCAGGCCCCAAAACTACTCTCTGGAAATCATCTGCTCATGAAAAGGTGCCTTGGGGACTAAAGATCTTGAAGAACTAAGCATGTCTAAATCCAAATTCTTCAGGTTAAGCCCCTCTCAGCACTAAATATGCACCTGAGACACACCAGGCGACATAAGCTCTTCACCGTGGTGCAAAACCAACAAGTAGTCTGTCCCAGAAATATCTGCTGCTGCTCAGTTCTGAGCCGAGCTCTCCAAGGCAGCGCAGGGAAAGGGCCTTGGTCTCCAGGGGTGCCTCCTGCAGCCTCCCAGCCTTTGCGCTTTGGTTTGCTTCTGCTGCTGGGTGAATCCATTTTATTAACGGCTCCTCATAAAGCCTGGCAGCATTTGAAGGACTGCAATGTTTGCCTCTGAATATCAATAAGCAGCTGCCTTTCCAGCCTAGCGGAGATTTGAAGGAAGGAGGAGTGAAGCTCGGAGGATCAGAGATCAATGCCAGCCCTACAGGGAGCCCAGGTTTAGGAGATTTGTTATTGAAATATTAACTGAATTCCCGCCAGAGAGGGCAGAGTAAGAGCTCTAATCTGCTGCGTGAAGCTGCTCAGCAGTGGAGGGGTGGAACTGGGCTGGTTTTCCATCATGATGTGCTGTGCAGGTCAGTCCTGGGAGCATCCCCAGGAGAACAAGCTGCCACCCAGCCCTGGTGCCAGGACCAGAAGCCATGGCCAGCTGGGCTGGCAATGGATAGAAACAATCCTCTTCTTCGCACACAGCATATTTTTCCAGGTGAAGAGTGCACAGAATTAGAGGTGAAATGGCCTGTCCTTCTGCAACAGGAGAGTGGGTCAGTGACATGGGTATGAACCCAGACTATGGTCAGCCTGGTTCCAGGCTCCTGTTGCTTGTGTTTAGCTCCAGGAGCCTAGCAGGACTCGAGAGGGCAATGGAGGGATGGCAGAAGTGGGACTGGGCAGGATTTTTTCCTGAATCATTTTGTAATGCAGTGTACTTGTTTGTTTTGTAGAAAATACCATTTCATCAGGAATTTTCACAGGAGCACATTGGTTGCAATGAAATATTCATTGGAACCAAGTTCCTCTCTAGATTTCAGTGAATGACAGATACAAAAATAACTTGTTGCCCAGTGCTTAGGGCATTGGCCTAGAACTTAAGAGACCTCAATTTTAATCCTTCAGAAGGGACTAGAGCACAGAGGTCCCTTTGCGTGGCAAATCCATGTACAATGTATTTGCTTATTTAGGCTGGCTCCCCTTAACTCTGTGTTTGACCTGACATCCCATTCCAGACCTTGGCAGTCTTCCCAGTTCAGCTTTGATGGAGAATTTTCAGCAACACATTTCAGTTTTGATAATAAATAAATAAACAAGCAAACAAGACGGGCAGAAAAATATTTATTTTTGCAAATTCCCTGATCACCCTCATGGCTGTCTCTATCCCACCCAGAATCTGCTTCTCCTCCTGCAAGCAAAGCCTGCCAGTACCTTTGTTTGGGTAGCTACAGAGCTGCCTCTGCTTGCTCTAGCAAAAAGATGGAGCTATAGCAGTTAGGCATCTGTTTCTTCTGACTTTCTAGTATACCTTGGCTGCTACGGATAGGGATACCCTGCTAAGCAGCTCCAAGTCTCCTTTTTTTTCTGCTGGAATAGGACACCTGTATGGCATGACCTTGTTTTGATTGTGTCACTAGCATCACACTGCAAAAGTGCAGTGAAAGCCTGATGCCTCCTCCTTCTCCAGATCTTTATTCAGCTCTTCAGCTTTTTTTTTTTTTTTTCCGTTTTTCTCATGGCAGACCATGGAAATCAATGCAGTCAGGTTTGTTCTTGCTGGGAGCTACTTCCTCTTGGAGTGCCATAGTGAGGTTTCATTGACAGGTGAAGAGGTTTTCTTCTCTACAAGCAGCTTCCTACATGGGCATTTTACCTGAAGACTGTGGAGCAATTCCTGATCTCCAAGGAGGAAAAATATATTAAAGGGAATTTGGTGAAACCAAAATGGAGGAGTGCCAAAGCACTTTAAATTAAAATTGCAAAGTGCCTCAGAGAGGATCAAGAAATGAAAGAGAACATAGGCATGGAAATAACTAGAACACTGCAGGGAGAACACAGAATAAATGGATGAGTAAGTAGTACATGTGGAGAGAAGGATACTTCAAACACTCTTGCTTAGGGCTGGAACATTGACAGGACTGTGGACGCTCTTGGGTTTGCACAGCTTAGTGATGGGCGTAAGTCCTCAGGGCTTTCTGCTTCGTGCAGCAGGTGATGGAAGTGCTTCTACAACACTGCTTTGCTTCTTCCACCTCCTGCTGCTCCTGGTGGTTTGTCCAAGGCAAGTACAGCCGTGGCAGGGTTGGGAAGATCAGGGATCTGGGAAACTGGAGGAGTCTTTTCTAAAAGGAGCTCAGGCTCATTTTTCTCCCCAGCAATACCAAAATGGGAGAAAAGAGTAGGCAGAGCTTAGGCTTTCTGTATATTCCAAGGAGAGGCAGAGGCTGCATCCTGCCTTCCCCTGCTCTTTCCAGGTCGGTCCTGCTCTTCATTCAGAGCATGCACGGATCAGAGGTGGTGCTGGACCTGCTCCCCTTCAGCAAGGCAGCTGGATCAGGTCTCGCACAGCTAGGTGCGGGCTCGTGCTACATGACGTGATTTCCCCCAATTGCTGGAGTCACTGAAGCATCCCTGGCTGCGGGGTTGCGGTGCTCCCCTGCTTCTAAGAACAGCCAGCGTGAAGAAACATCAAAGGGGACTTTCCAGCCTGCACTTCCTAAAACAAAGCAATAGGCAATAGCAGATGGGAGCCGGTGTCATTAAATATGCATAACCTAACGGATCACAAGGTAGCACTTAGCCATCCTCTAATTAAAAGGCAGCTGCTTCCTAATACAGCGAGGAGGGGCATGCAGAAAGACACTCGATTTTCCCTGCAGGTTGGCTATCTGATAAGGAGTGTGGTGGTCCTTTTCTAACCAGTTCAGATATACCAAAAGGGCACGTTCAGTTTTTACAACCTTATTTCCAGAGTTCCTGAGGGTCTCTGCTCAAGTTGCACCAGTCAGGAAGAAGATTGAGGTCTCCTTTGATTCCCTAACCCAGTCCTGAAAAGGTTAACTTTGCAATATATGGAAACACTTCTGGATTGCTGTGCCAGCTGCCAAGCTGCTTCCTGCTAAGAGCTTGGAATGAATAAAAGAAACATTGCTGTACTGAATCAGTCCCTCTAGCAATGAGCTTTATCTTGCTACTAGTCGTTTTTATTAATTAATTAAATTTGTATTCATAGACTATCTAAGAATCCCAATCATGGCCCAGGAGCTCTGCGTGCTACGATCCAAACAAACAAAACAGAAGACAATTCCTTCCCTAAAGAGCATCGAGAAAGAAAGAAATGAGATGGCTGCAGCGAGTTGGAGGGTGCAGTGAGGTTACCTTGTCCAGCACTGCACTGCAGTCCAAATGCATTTTGTGGAGCCACTGCCAGGTTTTGTGCCAGCATCGTGACAAAGGTGGGCCTTCTGCAACATTCCCTTGGGTCTGGATAGGGAAAATCCAAGGGGATCCTCAGATTGATTTTCCTGTAGAGGATGTGATTCCTCCAAGTTCAGCATCCCCTTCTTTGGAGAGAAAGTCTCAGTGGAGGCTGCACATAGTGGAGGAGGTGTTGATCCACTTAGCAGATCTGGAGCCTCCTGGCACCAAACTGATGACCAGAGCCCCCTCCCCTGCCCTGCAAGGTGCACTTTACAGAAGACAGAACAGCTCTGAGACTCTCCAGGAGGAAACGGCATGCGGGTTCTCGTGCTCGGCACGATCCTCCACGGCACCGCGGGATCAAAGAGACACTGACTCACAGTCAGCAAGATGCAGATTGCATGTTAAGTGGCTGTATACAGCTCCCAAATGAAGCTTCCTCTTAATAAGAATGGAATCATTAGGGTTCAGCTCGTTATTTATGCTCCAGAAGAACAGAAATGATGCTGAAGTAACATTCCTCAGTGCTTCCCATTCCGGCCATAGTGAATCACTACCTCTCACTACCCTCTTTTTTTTTTTTTTTTTTGGCCTCAGCTCTCAGTCCGCAGCTCTGAATCTTTCCGGAGACCGGTGAGGCTAATGAGCCCCGTATCCCCTGCCCTAACTCCTTGTACCAACAGTCCTGAAAATAACACTTAAAAAGAGAGCAGGGCAGGGAGAGATGGTGAAGAGAGAGGGAAAGGGAGGAAATGACCAGAAAATACCTGAATTGTGTATTTTTTAATGTTAAAAATTAGAAAGCAAACAAATCTTGTGTTCATTTCAAAGCCAAAGGGATGAAAAGATTTTACAGGATAAATAGACTGTTTTTTTTTTTTCCACTGAATCCCTGTTTATACTATTTCAGCTAAATCAAAGGATAAGTCCTGCACGGTGTCTCCCAGCCCTGCTGCCTTCGTAGGCAATCACAGGCGCCCTGAAGCGTGCGCAGCACTTAAGGTAAAGCAAAGCTAAGGGCTTTGCAGGAGCAAGGCCTGGGCTTGTTAGCAGGCAGATGCGCGTGCGGTAGGAGAGGCAGGGAGGGCTACAGTGATTTTGGCATAATCCCTCCCAAAGATGTGAGCTACTCCATCTGCAAATATTAGCCAAGGGTAAACAAAGAGCAAACGGTTGCCTGAAGATGAAATAATGCACAACGAGGAGCCACTGTAGAATGAACTTAAGAGAATGTAGGTTAAAGCGCAGAGTCGAGTCTGCTGTGGAGACTTTCTCTGGGAGCAAGGCTGAGCGCTCATCAGCTGCAGCATCTGCAGCGTGTAGCCCTGGTGGGGATGCATGCGGGACACGTTGCGTTTCTCCAGCAGTTCCTGTGAGCACCAGGCACTCCGCTCCCATCCAGTGCAGGGTTATGGCTGCTGTGTGGTGAGAAGCCTGTTCACAGCTGCACCAAGCGGATGGGCTGGCCAAACACACAGAAGGAGGATGAGTCTGGCCAGGCAGAGAGCAAAGCACCGGGAGATGAAGCCCTTGTGATGGCATGTTATCTTCAGACCAGAGAAGACTGCTCAGTTCGCAGAGAAAAGCATCCCTCTGACTGTCAGTAGTGACCTGGTGCACATTCCCTTGCTCTTCTCATGCACGTAGGCTTCCTGTCTCCACCAAATGCAATGGGATCCCTTCCCATCAAGTTATATTTCAAGCGCTCACTGCTCTCCCAGCGTGCAGTAACCCAGGACACATCATATGTACCTTACAGGTTTCCTGCACCCCAGCACAGGAGGGGAGACGTGGAATTTATGAGTAACCTTTCTGTTTCTCTCCTGTGAACTGTTTTCAACATTTAGAAATCATTTGAATATTATGCAAATGGCAGTGACTTGGCTTCTAAATATCATGAAAAATGCCCACTCTGGCAGGCTGTGCCATATGGAAATTACCTCTGCTGAGATGCTGTGAAATAAATCACCATTAAGGGAA
Organism: Tinamus guttatus; assembly: GCF_000705375.1. Next base: position 148,479 of record NW_010586713.1, on the reverse strand, counting down.
GGATGGATTGGCCAAAAGTGAACAGCTGACGTGCGAGAAGCAACGTCTGCAGTTAACTCGTTCAGCCTCGGGGGTCCTGCGTGGAGCGGGACGGTGTCTGCCCGGGGAGGGCGTCATCGCCCTGCAGTGGGGAGGAGGTCGCCCATGAGCTTCCTGGGTTGGCAGCTGGAGAGCAGGTCATGGGGAGCTGCCACTTCACTTCCATGCCAGCGAACTGTGGCTTCTGCCTGTGATGCTCAGGAAATGATTAGGCTGGAAATGTGAAACAAACCGGAGCTGCTGAGGGATTCTGGAAGAAAAAAAATAAAAGAAAGAAAGAGATGGTGATGATCTAACTATAATCACAAGCACAGATGATGATCGCTGTCATCCATGCACTTTGCAGCCATCTGTGACAGCAAATAGAGACAGAGATTTCCCCTATGCCCAGGACCTTGTGGGATAAATGGGGCCCGAGGAAGGAAGATGCAGATGTTGAGTGGAAAATGCTATGGGAAGGCTGGAAGAGAGACAGTGCAAAGGGACAGCTTCCCTCAGAGCATGAATCGCAGCAAGAACAGGAGAAATGTGGCCAGGCTTGATGAGATCTGGAAACGTAATGCAGAAAGGGAGGGGGATGCATCTCATAGGGCTGCCAGGACACAGAGCAAGGCCTAGAGTGAAACACGTGGCAATCAGGACAATCAATCAAATCTGCCTATCATTATTATTATTATTAGGAATAAACATGTCCATTTATCCCCTCTACTTTTGAAATAAATACTAGAGGTGGAAATTCTGCCATAGGAGAAGTTAATTCTCTTGAATCTACAGATTCAACATTAAGGACATTTCCCATAACATCATAAATATTTGAAATTTTTAGATAATATGACATGTAAAGCTATGTTTTTTATACACATAAGATGGAGTCACCAACTCTGTCTGCACATGATAAGCAAAAAAAATGAAAACTGATCACCGACCACATATTCTGGGCTTATTCTGTCTTTGCTGAGCACAAAGGTTTGGATAGGTTGGACTTTGGTATATGGCTCAGAAGAAAGACAAGAAAATGGTTGGGAACTAGGAGGAAAACAGTAGCAGGTGAGGTGACCTGGAAGCTGAAAAGAAAAAAAAAAACAGTAACAGCAAAACAAACTTTGGGGCTGACTGCAATTCCTCACTATGAGATGGCCATATACCACAGAATGGTTTTGAAGCAGTCCTCAACACAGGAAGGATGCACAAAAGATAAGTAGAGAGGCTGATAGAGTGATGCGAAGAGATTTTGGCAGCAGAAGCCAAGTGTGGCAATTTGTCCCTTGAAAAAGCCCTCAGCAAGAGCCTCTCGTGGTAGCAGAGATCTGGTGCTCAGCAGAAAAGTGATGCATGGACATGATTCTAGGGCTCCAGTGCTAAAATGGGAAGCTCTACTGTCTTGTAACCGCTGCCTATGCCCTGCCAGCTGTCAGAAATAGGGAAA